>PNEQ01044415.1:52170-78385 GCA_003012365.1 Medauroidea extradentata | reverse complement strand
GTCTAATTATAATGTATGTATGAATGTCAATAAGATCATAAGTAAATATTTTGAAGTGTATTAAATACAGACAGGTCGAGTTCGTCATATGTTCTTTCACTAATGTTGTATTCAAATAGGAAAATACACGGAACTACGTACAATAAATCACTACCAACCATACAAGCAGTAAAGTAACTCTTGTTAGTGGTGATGTATACGCAGTAACGGCTAGTGATTTTTTTCAAAGGTTAAATCTTTAGTGCTCACTTTATTCCGAATGGCCTATACCTGTATATATACTACACACACGTGCGCGCGCACAAACGCGCACACACACACACACACACTATTTCTGAATCGATGAAGCTACATATAACGTACAACTTGGCCAACTATTTCAATTTTTACCGAAAAATGAGCCGTTTTCTTTTTTCATCTCGCCCATTCAATGAAAGGTTTCTCTTTTGACGCGGCGTGACGGAGCAGCTTATCCAGACTCTCTCTCTCGCCTGCTAGATACCGGCGCGGCGTCGCTTTCCTCGGCAGAAATGCGGGTCGGTGCACAAATATCAAGGGCGGGCGTCGAACTCGCGAGCAGGCAGCAGGTTCAAGAACAACGCCGACTGTGCTGGGGTCGACTGCCGCCGCCCAGTTGAGAGGAAGGCCAGCACGCAGCATCCAACCAAACTCTGTATCTGCAGTCGCGTGGGTGGCAAGCCAGCTAGCCTCCCGATACGGAATATTCCCATGAAAGATGGCCGGGGCGCCAAGTGATTCATGCACAATGGGAAACAGGATGCATCATTCCAGCACATTACACTTCTCTGAACCCAACTTCGTACGATCCTCCCAACATTCGGGTGCTATTCTCACGAGTTGTTAGTTCCGAGGAGTGACCAAATGTTGGCCATGAATTGACCCCTTTAGCTATACACAAGTATTATGTTTAAAACCGAGTACAGCTCTGATAAGCTTCTGGACGAGATTGCTTTGATCTGCAGCTGATAATGAAACGCTATCAGAAAAAAAAAACATTACATCTCATTAAAGACGATAAATTATTAGACCTACAGTATTATGAATGTGTATTAACCATGGAGGTAATAGTGGATGGAGTGGCATCCGCCGTACATCGTCAGGGTAGTCAGGTGAAG
This sequence comes from Medauroidea extradentata, assembly GCA_003012365.1. Lineage (NCBI taxonomy): Eukaryota > Metazoa > Arthropoda > Insecta > Phasmatodea > Phasmatidae > Medauroidea > Medauroidea extradentata. Next base: position 77,249 of record PNEQ01044415.1, on the reverse strand, counting down.
CATGATCATCTTCGAACTGTGCATGCGCATAGCGCTTGTTTTCGTAAGTCGCCATATTGTGGGTGGCACAAGAACAGCAGAAAGTAATGCAATGTAATGCTGTACGACTGTTTGCACTAAAAACGTAAACATGAAATTATTGTTTTACATAATCAGCAATGAAGAACAGTACCAGGCGGGACAGCACAGTTTTCAAATTCTAAGAATATGACAAGTTACCTCGTACTATACGTGTATACATCATATATTTTATGAAATTAAATGAAAGTTTCCTACCTGTGAAACGTTAATCCTCCGCAGCTGCCGAATCTGTTAGTGCAGCCCAAAGCTGCATAAGCTTTCACCATAATCGTGTATTTAAAGAAAAACTAAAACAGTTCAGTTCTACTCAATGTTAAGTGTATACGTTTTTGCCACGACTACATCGTCTGCTGGAAGCTTCACATTTGGCCAAATGCTTCCACTCCATAGTCCATTACCTCCATGGTATTCCTTACGAATACAAAAATCTCATGTCCTATTCCCACAGTACTGAAAAGAATTGTCAAATGACAAATCAAAATGAAATTATTCCCTAAAGCGATCTATGCTCACATTAACTTGAAGACAATTATATTAAAGTGAAACAGCTTCTAACACAATTGGGAAAAATAATTGCAAATAGAATACCACCAAATGCAATGAGATGGTAAATTTGGTGGTTTCAGCTTGTGAAGTCTTAGCAAATCGCTAGAGGACCAATGCAAAAGATCGCAACAGAAACTGCTCGTCACAAGCTATAATACTCTTCGTCACCCTATGAGTGTACCAGCAATGTCAAAGTGTCGGGGCTACACGAAGAACGAGCGGTCAAGATAGAGTACTTGGCAGTGGTCGAAGGTCGTGTTAGCTTTAAACCCACAGTCTCCGGCACAACTACAGCTGTGGACCACAGCCGCCAAACTGCCGCCACATCCACTACACGAACATCTCTACATACTAAATTATCTTAATTCTCACAACTGGGATATTATTTTTAAAAAATTGTATGGTCATACGCCACTGCGAGCGAACTATGCCGCATCACACAAAACCCACAATAAAACAAAGCAAATCTATGTTCATCCACTGGCAACGAAACATTTGGGAAATATAAATGTGTGAAATATGGAACGTTGTAGTATTGATGTAGTTTGTTGACTTACGACGACGGCAGCGTTTTCACGTCTATGTGCAATTACAACAAATAAATCAAATTCACGGCCACTATGAGATTTGCACATACGGAATGCGATTTCTAGACTGGAATTATGGGGCAACCTCAATAGGCCTAATAGGTGTAACCAGAAAGCCCATACAAAACGTAGAAACGAACAAACATAAAAATTCAGGTGTGAATAATGGCCAGAAAATTGTACGAGGAAAATACATACCGGAATAGATGTAAACAGACACAGGCTACACAATGAAGAACATATCGCAAATTAGCAGGATATTTTTCACTGCGTATGCAATGTTTAGGGAACAGTTATAAGAATAAACTGTGAACGGGGGAGGCAAGTCCATTATTATTTAAATCATTCTAAATCCATACCGACAAAATCAAATGGCCTAAGTCGTCAATTTGATAACAAACATTTCTACCTACCTCATGTACGTAAATGATGTATAATTGTACACCTTAACTCACATAGACGAAGTGTGAGATGAATCCGCACTAGGAAAATTTCCTGTGAGCTTGAGAATACCTTGGAAACGGTTCCCAAACGTTTGTTTTGTTTGGAATAATAGAAACGACCTTGAAATATTGCAGGTATATGTTTCGAAATGCTTGGTAACAGTACAGAAAGTCATATTGTGTGTATAGACACGTGTGTACTTGCTCATTTTGGGTCGTATCATAAAAACACCTGAGTTGACGTACTTTATTAAGGACTCTGCCTACCTCAGAGCTCCGGCGGCAGCAAGGATAGGGCGTTACAGGTTAAATTATATTCCTTAATATCTCAGTCACTTTCAAACCTACATAATTATATGCCACCACTAACTTTTTTGTTCAGTACGATACGGCCCACACTGCTACGGAATCTTTTAGCAAGTTATATCAATACCATGAAATGAGCAAATAAGTGTTTTCATGCCGATTAAACCCTCAAAACCCTGTATTCATAAAATTCTTTCCACATTTTCGTTTACGTCGCAGTATTCTCCACTTATCACTGCATAAAATGGTTTTCAACCGAAAGCGATATCTCAAAGGGTGACAGAGCTACACGGAATTTAGTTTAACATGTAAAACCCTATCCTTGCTCCCGCCGCGCTCCGAGGTAGGCGGAAGCCTTAACGTGCAGTGGCATTACCCTGGAACTCGTACATACAGCTCAGGCTAAGCTAAACTCTGAAACGTCGTTCCTACGCATACTAAAGTAACAAGCGGTTTTCTCACTATACTTGTCTTGTTCTTATAACAGTCGACGACAACATGACTGGAGCGATCCTAGCTGCACTAATTGAATGAATTAAAGCAGGCGGATTACACAGTATACTGTACATTATCAGTTATTTCATGCCAAAAGCACACAAATGTAAAAAAAATCTAGGAACGATTTCGTAACAATTTTGTCACTAAATTTCAGAGGTGAATTCGAAACCACGCTGCCTTTGACATTCATGAACCCAAACACTGAAATTTGACTAAACAATTTGAGAAATAAGAACCGTAAAAAAATTCCAGCCACGAACGGTATCGGCGGCCCGCATCTCAAAAAAAGCAAGATCAAAATCTTGTAGCGAAATGAAAATTGTATAATGTTGTAGTAAAATTGTTAACGCAATGTAAATAATGTAAACAGATTATCGCCATTTTCATCTGATACCACTACCTCTCGCTCTTCATTATTTTGCCGTTTAACAACAAAACACGTTTTTTATATGTGGCCGCCCACCAGGCAGATAAAAAACACAGCTCTCAATTTGATTGTATTTGGACAGCCCTGCTGTACAGGTTCAGTACTACAGAGAGATGATTTTTTAATTGAACACCGCGGAAGGTGGAAAGAGAAGGGAACTCCCAGGCATGAAATGAAAACGAATTGAGGTAATAGGAACCGTATGTATTTTACACGAGCATTACACAGAGAGGCAGTCGCGAGAAAGGGGCTGGGAAGGGGGGAGGAGGGGGAGTGGAAAGCTGTAAAATTAAACAAATATTGTGTTTCATGTTCGGAGCGCGTGCTGACTGGCGGGAAAACAACGGGGTCGAACACAACACAAGCGTGCGGGGCAAGTCAGCAGCACGGCGCAACTAACTAGGGCGAAGGCCCGCGTCAGCACAGCACGTGGGGGGGGGGGGGGTCGCACCCCGGCTGTGCACGCAGCCCCGTTGTTACAACACAGGTACACACGCCCTACTTATACCTACCTGCGCTTCAAATGAGTAGAAGCTAGTTACTGCTATTCTTTTTCTAACGAAACTATTCAAAACTAGTTAGATTTGTATGTCTACGAAAAGGAAACACACTTAACTATGTCACTATAGTTTTTTTTTGTAAAAATTCGGCACATTTATTAGAAACCTATATTCCGGGCCCCTCAAAATGGCAAAAAAAATGCGGCTTTTCCAGACTGCCGCATCTGTGAAAATAACGGGATTCGAAAAACAGAACTAAAGAAACAAGCGTTCCACATTGAACTATGCTATCCATAAATAAAATAATGTGGTCACAGCTAAAGTCCCATGGAAAAAAAAAGGATAACAGTAAAGCTGAGTGACTTGAGCGGATAGGCGGTAATGCATTACATACGTGGGTCAACGGCGCTCTTTCTTACCGCTCGTGCCTCACACACTCGAACACAACTTATCTACGAAGGCCTCTTACACAGTCTGTAAGCGGGCGCCGTGTTTGTCAGAGCGAGGCACCGCAGCAAGGGCGGTGTTTACAGGCTCATCTAGCGCAATATCGCCTCTACCGCGAGACAAACGGCGTGCAGTGGCATCGTCTGACACTTTCAGTGGCGACCCCAGCCGCCGCTAACATTTATATTTGCAGCTCATACTATCGTGGAATTCTGTAGTTACATAGTCACACAGTACCACGCCGCAGTATATTAATTGTATTACAGAAGACCTTTACAATGTCGACGTCTGTTAAGTTTTCATCGTGTCCATTAAAGAACGATAAACATACTAAAAATATTATAATTAAATGGTTTGTGGACATACGCCATTGCTCCTGCTTTGCTTATCAAACTTGTGTTGATTCACAAAGTACAAAAAACCAGAAAAATTCTGTCAGTTTTTTTTCTTTTACTAATTAGACATCAATGAATATCGACACAACACAAAAAAAAAAAGTCTAATTATTTACAACATGAAAGCGACGGGGGTTGTGCAGCTGTGAACAATATTAGTATTTCCGTTCAGATCTCCGGCTTGTACGCGGTTACTTACGTATTACCGACGTGTTCAGAGATCGTACATATATTATATATATATTTTTTTCACTTTGTAACTGAAATCGTATGCTTAACATAGCCCGTAGCGACGTTTTTCTTTATCAAATATTTGAAGGTCTTAAGTTTCTCAAAATTTCCTAAAATCAAAATTTTGAGAAGCAAATAAAACAAACCAAACAAATTGCGAAAATTCAAACAGAAATGGTTGAGAAATACTGTACATTTATTGTCCAGTAACATCTTTATAATGTGTAAATTAAAAAATCCGTCCGGTACCATGTTAAAATTACGGTCACGTTTTCAACTTTCACATTTGTATATGAAAATCATTTATACGCGTGGTTTTAAAATTTAATGTTACTTAGCGCACCTTATTTTAATGTGAATAATATTCTTTCCTTAACTTTATTTTTTCGTGCGTCCCAAAAAAATTAATTTATTAGGACTTTTCGCACAATAGCTAAAAATAATCAATTTTTTAACACAAGTATAAAAAAATCAATTTGAACATAATTCACTACACTAGCAAAGATAATGTTACTTCGGCTGGCAACTGTTCTGCGTATTATATTCAAAACCAACGGAAATCACCTTCACGAAAACTTAATGCCCAAGGAAAGTTTACACGGAATGTTTCTCAGAAATTCGTACTTGCTGTGTTTTAGTTCTGGATGGGTGATTTAATAGTTCAGTTGCGTTTTTTAAATCTTCTGTAATGTAATACCACTCTGTGCGCATGAAATACTCTATGTGCATGGAATGAATTAACTACGACTTATGCGACGACGACAACGACCGTCGTGATTCCATTTCCTCCACAGCGAGGCGGGATTCCGTTTCTCCACTTGTTGCCAGTCGATAGCTCGCGAGACACGCGGAGGTGGTGCGACGGTTTGTTGCACAGCCAATGCCGTTCAAGCGCGCGAACAGGCGGAGTGACACAAGCTGCAATCTTAGAATGGATATAGTATAGCAGCACGTGTGCTGAATATTGAATGGTCAGACCATTCGCATACCACCAAGGTCATCAGTGTTCGACTCCCGGTGAGGTCAATACACAGATTTTCGCATGTGGGAATAGTGCCGGACAATGCAGTTGATCGGCGGGTTTTCTCAGCGATGCTCTATATTCACCTCATGTCACCCCTCACCAGCGCCGAAAACCTCGATGCTAAGCGCTCACACTAATACAATCAATCTCTAAGAGATTTATTTCTTGAAGTTTCTGCACCCCGTCACCGAGGAAAAATCACGTTCAGCGATAAAGTAGGTAAAAAGTTACGAGCTGCTTGCAAGAGGAAGGCAGCACGAGATAAAGACTCGCGTCAATTGCACCAACGTCCCTTGTCAGTGACGCGGCAGGGGTTAACGACTTGTACCAGCGCGAGGCGAGGCCACCCGCACTGGGACTACTGCAGCTGCTTACAAGGCCGGTGCAAGGCAATTTGTTGCTATAGGCGAATACCTGACAACGACCTCCTACCCTCTTTTCATGCACTCTATAACCTCTATAATGTTTTTTTTCGATTGTTTAAAGAATTTTGAATTTGTATCTTTAAAGTTCCCATGCACTAAAAATAAAAGTAATGTAAAATAAAACATGTCAATTGCTATTAGAAATATACTTATGTGCCGGAACGACAAAACGCAACTACAGTAACTACTATTAACTTGAGCTTCTGCAACACGTATAGCTAGAACATGATCAACGTAAAAATAATTTTTACACTACAAAAAGTGCACCCGTTGGGTTAACTAACATTGACGAACATTGAGACATCCTTGTTACTAGCAAACTGATACTTCTTAGTTTCTTACACAAATAAGAAGCCTGAATGTAAGCGAATTACTAATATTACGTAATAGTAATACACATACAAATTTCTACAAATTACGATTATCATTGAGATTATATTTTTGAAATGCAAAAGTTTAGTTAGGACAGCTGTCGACGGCCCCGCCCCTCGCTTCTTGACCCACTGTGCGTTCGTGTAGTTCGCCTATATGGTAGCACCGACCCTGGGTGCTGACATTTCTGTACCGCTTTGCGTAGCTATACAGGTTGTCCAGAAACAACCCTATAACAACCGCACAACGCGGTTCCAGAGCTACATTGGAGACGAAAGCGTTAGTGGCAAAATTTTGTACGACACTTAACGCGCACTACATGGCAACATAGCACGGTAAAATTCTATCTAGAGCTCCACGTCCAGATATTACATTAGGCATATTGCGTCGAGTAAACGTAGAATCATGCTTTGACAGCTCGGGATAAGCACCTGTGCCCATTATATGATGGTCAGATCAGAGCAGTTGTAAGACAGGTAAAATATCTGTGTAATTTAAGAGTGCTATTTTACCACATTGTGCACGTAAAATATCGTCATACAACATTTTGCGGCTAAAATGTTCGTAGACAATTTAGCTCAGGATTCCTATGGAGTACTTCTGCGGCAGTTTCTGGACAGCCTATATGGAGGATGAACGTAACATATAGGGCGAGACTCGCGACAGTTACAGGTCGGACGGCCATCGTTGCCAGTTAGCGCGGCCACGTCGCGATCAGGAGGCGTGGTTGGCCGATAAAGCAGGGCGAGCAGCTAAATATACTCGCAGCGGGGAGGGTAATGGTAAGGGGGGAGGTAGGCTCGCAGGAGAGCCCACATGTCCCGCTGGCTGCCGGCCAAGTAGAGAGCTAGCTCCCACGACCGTCACAGCCCCACGGCCCCGCCAATCCACTCCTGCCTTCCCAACAAGTATCCTTCCACAACACACTTATCCCTCGCTTTATATTAAACATCCTTGCTCTTTGTGCGGCACACATTACCGCCAAACTAATTAACTTACGCTGACACACTTTCGGATAAATTATATTAATGTTACAAGTTGGGGCTGTGGCGCCACTTCAGGTAATACGAGCCGTCTCTTAGCTCTGCCGCCATTGTATCTTATTACACCGCTTAGCTAGACAGTCGCGGCTCACAACATTATATTAAAAACTATGACAGGAAATTGTTTTTGCCAACATTAAGCAATCATTTTTACCTCGGGGTAAAATTAATTAAAATGAAATACCCAGCACAAGAAATACTAAACAATTTAAGGCGAAAATATAATTTTAATAATATTTGTAAAAAAACACTAAAAGATTTGTCTATTGACTTACAGAAATTTGCGAAAACTTTTAATGTAGGCTATTAATTTATCCGCTACACTTTTATTTAATACGGGAACCAATAATCATTGTAGCCTACGCACATCTAATTTATACATACGTCTGAACGATAAATGAGTACTGGCCAGAGAATGGAACCCAAAACCTCGTATTTTGAGTTTCATTGCTAAGCTACCTGAACAACACAGTTGCTGACGAAACATTCAGAACGGTGGCGAGTTCTGTCTAGTTGGACGACCCAAGAGGAAAAATCTAAACATTGTCATCAGCTCGCCTATTTTTCAAAGCTATCAACAACTCTTGGTGGCGACCTCACTGCGGCTATAAACAGCGACGTGTACATACACGCGCCCCTATATCAGAAATAGAGGACATGTGAAACCACGCGCTTGTTTCCCCTCTCACCCACCCGTTCACTCGTTTTGAGTACTTCAGTTGCAAGGGTCAGGTAAACAGTTCTCTTCCAACAAACGTTTCTTTGTACGCGGCAGTAATGAACTGCTTTTCCTTTGAGAAAAAATATAACTTATTTCCTACCATTCTGTTTACGGTTACATTTCTACAAACAAAACTGTCAATATATGGCTTTGGTAACAAAGATGCACTGTTCTTCACATATGTGAATTACACAACTTATAAAACGTTTACGTGTAAAATTTTACTGGTAATCAAAACATCTGATTCATTTTCACTTTAGGCGACAGTGCTAATAACAAACTTTATGAAACTATATTTTCACTAGGGTACGTATGTTTTGTTATACGCTAGAATGTCCTACAAAAACCAACAACCATACCTCAGGTAATTTAATTTTATCTTTGGTGCCACATAACAATCAAAATTACTAAAATATTTTCCATGGGCTGTTATACACATACCACATACGTATACAGCGTAACTTTTGGATAGTTAGAATGCAAATAGTTTCATGCAAATACTTTCAATGTCACCCCCTCACCCCTTTATTTTTTTGCGATATCCGATACATTTTACGCCCGACCCCCTTACTAAGTTATTCTGGTTTTGCGTTGCATGATTTACGTTCTCGTCGGAAACTTGCGACTCGTATTCACAAACTGCTGAACAGCTCTACAGAACATTTGTCAAGATGACTTTCCTGACATGAACATTGAAGAATTTGGCAACACACACACTTCAAGCTGAAAAACATATTTAATTCTGCACTAAAGATGAGAATACCAGAGATTGCGATACGTTTAAAATTTTAAATCCGTACGGCAGGTACAAGACTGTCGTTCGTCTGCCGCCGCACCGCGGTCATCTGACATATTTCAGTCGGTCGGTAGCTCTCGTCTCCTTGCCGCACACCCTCTGTCATATATACGACAAACCTGTTTGTTGCCTTGGTTGGGTATTTACCTTGCGATAGCCTTCACGGACACAGGAAACCGACCTTCCGTCACAGCACCTGCTTGACATCGCCTAGTAGACACTTACTTTTCAGTCAGCGAATGTTAACGGTAAAATTAGAACAAAATTTTGAAGCCACACTAAACAGACATTTTAAATATAAATTATGTAGTAGTCACGTGGTTATATTGATAGTAACCAGTCGCACACATCTCGACATTGGCCGAAATGGAAAATTTTTGCAGCGCCGTTAACAATGTTTTAATTTACCGTCAACATCCTGCACCAATAAATCTATTAGTTTTAAATTTCTAAGCCACTTAATTTTCTCTCTTGTTTTTATTTGCTGGCAAAAAGAATGTTCTGCGTATATATGAGATTTCCTCTTATTTAATACAATTTCTCCACGTGTTTGAAACATTTCTTATCTACGCCGCTTCGAACGTAGTGTAAGCATATTGTAAGCGAAGAATTTAGTTTTACTGTCGTATGCCTAGACTTCGATTTATTTTAGTTTAAGTTTTGTCGCAGTTTTCAACTTTATTCATTTTTAGCACTGATAATTAGAGGTACGTCAATTTCGCAAATACATTCCAGGTAAGATTGAACGCCAAAAATATATACATCATAATCACGTGTGTGATTAGCTGGCGGCTGTCACGAAACACATTTGACTACTGCAAGCCAGTAGTAAATAAGGAAATGATTCATAGAGCTATCGCTTGTAATGTTGTAAGCCAATGAATAATCGACTGTATCCAGAGCGTGTACAGGACTGAGCAAGCTAGGCTACTGCCAGATGAATCCTCGAAATTGGCGTAACCTCTACTGATAATTTAATATGTATAGTTACGGTTTCCGATTGTTTCTAGTTATGTTTAAACGAATTTATAGCGTTACCCTTGTGTGATACGGTGTTCGAAAATTAGATAATATAAGGAAAGGCATTTTAAGCTTAACTTCACCAAAAGAAAAAAATAATGAAATATGAGATAAATAAATAATATGTTATAAGATTCGTGTTATAATTGACGGTGTCGTGAGCTGAAAATGGACATTACACGAACATAGGTACAAACTGTTTCAAAACTCGAAGCAAATCCAATTTTGTTTAAAAAACACATTCTTAGGAACTTTCACAAAATATTATCTAGTATATTAATTATTAGCGCTTTCTAGATTATTCTAAATCGGACTGGCCTCTGCTACTGCTCCCAACACAAACTACAGGTATTATTTTGAGGAGAGGGGAGAGGAGACAAAAACAAACAGTATAGAAGTTGGGCATAAAGTTCGCGAAAACTTCTGACACAAAAAGCTCGGTAGACATTTCTTCAATTCATTTTACAGTCGAGTGTTGCTAAACCTTTTTGTTTATACTTATCACGGGGATGAAATGTGCTCGCATGGACAATACAAACATTTCTGCGGACGTGATACATATAGGCCTACGTACTACTACATGTTCACTGTGGAACGAAGTTAATTTTTTACACTGCTACAACCTGTCATCACAAACAAATTAACTAAAGTATTTTTGTTTACTGCGAGAAAAAAAAAATACCGTTCAACAACGCGACATAACTTTGAACATATAAAACCCTCCCTCAACCCTTTACAATTAATGATTTAAAAAAATGTAATTTCGGAATGATATACACAATTCAAATATTAAAAATTATCCACACACTTCATACGCAGGTGCTGTACTTAATTTGTGACAACTAAACATTCTGGTTCTGGCAAATTTCCCGTAAGGGTAGTATTAACAAGACAATCAGCCAGATACTTACAAAAGAAGTCAAAACTGTAGACCTACTGTTTTGCTGACAACATTTGATCAATCGTATGATTTTATGGTGTTCGATACGATAAATTATAAAGTAAATCATTGAGATTAGGAATGCAGGTTCACGGAGATCAGGATAAGATCAGTCGGCAGGTATCGATCTTTCTGTCTCTTCGTGGTAACCACTACAACTTACCAACATTCCTCACTGGCTCTAGCTGCTCAACTGCAGGGAATGCTGGCAACATTAAACTACCAACGGCAGAACCAAATCTTAATTTTAGTCTTCATCTTCTGTAGTACATACGTTTAGCGCAGACCCCTCAAGTCTAGAAAATTTGAATTTCACTATCGTGAGAAAACTGCAGATTATGTTACAAGGCCGTATGAGAAATGATGGGACATTGACGGAATATCGCTTTTGAGAATGACACCACTTTGTAGCTGCATATGCTGCATGATAATCACACTTAGAAAAAAAAATACACCCATATCAGGCAGTTTTTTTTTTTTCGGGAGAATTTAAACAACAGAATTTCCTAAAATTCATATCCACAGATCTAGGCCAGTGCCCGGAGTTGTGCGTTCTGAAAACCGAGAGTAAATACCAGCACAGAACAGGTGTGAAGTGGCGTGCAGAAAATTTGTCAAGTACTTAGCAGAAAGGTCTTGAGCGCTGATGAAGATGAACTGGTGCGATGAGATTAGAGCATCGGCGGAATCAGAAGACAGAGGAAAACCGCTGGCCAACTGCTACCGCACTACCCACATACGAACTGGGGAGGGACGGACACGGGATCCACCTGGAACTGTTATCAGGATCGCCGTAGCGGGAGGCGGTTGGCCTGATACTACACCACCCGGGTCCGCAGTCAAGACCAAGGTTCCTTCATGCTGTTTTGGTGGGTATCCGTCCTAATTCTAAAAAATGGAACATAAAGTACAACCGCAACAAAGACGTGATGAAAATAGTTTTATATGTGCTTACGGCCTATTTTTTTTTTAAATTAAAAAACTATATACTTTTGTCTAATGTTCGACATAAAAATATTTCTTTAAATTGATTAATAGTAAAAAAATTTATAGCAGGCTATTTCGTTTTGAAAATTTTTGGCTTGACAGAAAACAAAACAATTAAGTAGGTGTCAGTACCTGTCGAACCTGTGCCACGTTGTCTATGGCTGTAATCAATTTACTCAGAAAATAAAATATAAATCACTCGCTGGTTTTTCGTTTATCTCGGTGCGGCCCACATTGTTATACAATCTCAGGGAGATGTTTCAACACCCTGAAAACTGAGTAAATAAGTATTTTTTACACAAAAAAAAACCTAAAACATACGAAATCTAATTTGACATGTAAAATACCCATACTTCCTCGCCAGGGCTCCGAGGAAGGCAGCCAGCGTCTTAATATAAGCAGAAAGGGTAGGAAAAGAGCCTGTTTAGCGGTTATCACGACATGTTAGTGTTGTGAAGAGAATGTTGGTATGTGAGGCAGACTGCAAATGGCGGCCGACTAACGGGGTAGCGGCGAGGCGGCTCGCACGTGGGACGACCAGGAAACTGGCGGGTTCATGACCGGCGAGTCGGTTCACAGCCGCCTAGCACCGCGCTTGTCTGCACAGCACCGCCCGTCTACCCTTCCTTTACGACGGTAGGGCAGGTCAGCCAACATTTATTAAGTTTGTCTGCTTGTTTACAACTCACTTATATGGCAACTCACTTCTATGACTTCATGTTGAAATTCAGACAGCTACGATAAAGCATTACTTAACATAATTATCTAGGCTTAAAAGAGATGACTGCTTGCTGTCCACAGTTACTGATGGGAGATTGAAATCAGTGAATAATTTTACTATCTTTAATTACGATTACACAGATCAAAACATCAAACATATGTAAACATTATCGTAAAATATCTGTTTAACACATTTCCAGTTTACTACCTAGCTTTATTTTTACGTAATTAACACAATTTACGCTACGGAAAAATTTAACTAAAAACAAGATTTTAAGGAAACTACTCTCGTAAGGTGTTCGAAATTTAACCCGTGTTTTTTTTTTTTTTTTTACCAGTGTTCGGAATGTCAGGTGATTGCCAGTGTATTAACTATTGAAACTAATATATTTTAGTATAAACAAAATAATACGTAAAGAATTCACTGAGGATGCAGCATTTAACAAAATTGTTATCACGTAGAAAATTAGTTTTTTTTTATTTCCACAATCTAAAACCTTCAATAGCATTGCAGTCATTCATAAAATCTTGGTATTTGACAATATATTGTCCAGTGGCTTGAGTCTTTACTGCAGCAAATGAATTTTCATAAGCGCTCATAGCAAGTCTTCAAAAATTAGACGCATGAGCATATGGCATCTTCAATTAAAAATTATAATATCAACTTTCAAATATTTTTCTCGAGTAACTTAATTCTGAATAAGAATGGCTGACGCCGTAACCTCGTACATTTAATTGCGACGCCAACTGTGAATGTTTGCTCATAAAGTTGAATGTTATAACTATGTAAGAATTTTATAGGTTTTTTAAATTGACTTTTAAAAACGCGTAGATTTAATATGGTGTTTTTACATTTGTCTACCACTCGTTCCTATTTACATTTCCCAGTTAAATTCTAAAAGGGAGTCGATTTAGTGAAATCTTTACACATAACTTAATTCTTTAAAATAGTATTTAGTAAGTACAGTAATTTTTAAAAGAAAAAAAAACTAACACTGGTTGATTATATACTTGGAAATTGTTTACTATGTAGCCTGGTTCGTAAAATTTAATGAACTAAACTACGACAGCTTTATGATATCTGCCCCAATTTCGAATTAAAAAAAAAAAACAAGATTCACAAAAACAGCGTAAATAGGTGACCTTGGACGTAAGAGGGATTCATCCCTACCATCTAGGACTAATCTGTAACTTCATCAGAGGGTCGCCAGTTTGCCGCGTTGCGAATAGAGGCGATGTGTGTCTCGTCGAGCGAGTGAAGATATATAGGCCAGCACTTGATATCTAGGTCTTCAGCGCCAGTGAGCGCCGAATTAGTACGGAGCGGCGCCGGAATGAACGGGCGGAGGAAACGGTAGATCCCAGAGAAAGCCCGCCGACAAACGACATCGTCCAGTACGACTCCCACAAGCGAAAATCCGGGGACCGAACCCGGAAATCGGACCTGGATTACCCTGATGGAAGGCGAGTGCTGTAGCTACTGTGCCATCTGCGACCCTTACGTGCGTGGTACTCCGGCCATCATCACTCCGCTGTTCCCACGCGTCACAACGCCGACATTATTTTGAAACATATATAAAATACCCTTTAAGGTTTTTATTGCTCATTTGTGCCCCGCGCCCTTCTAAAATGCACCCGTGTCTTCGTAACTAGCTTGTTTTGTTTCGTAATAATAATGCCAGTTGGCGACTTACGACCATAAGCTTCCATTTATTTCAAACAATGCCAAATAACTGATATTTTTTTAACCAAATGCTAGGAAAAAAATTTGAGACTTTGTACAGTCATACGACACAATTTTGCCAGAACGTTTTTTTTTTTTTTTTAATTATGTACCGTTTACTAGCAGAATTTTTTTTTTGCTGTATTTTGGCTTGTTTTAACAACAAAATGTGATATTTCAAGGGCAAAAATCTAAAAATCAGTTTGGTGTACTACAACAGAAAAATTAAGATACAAACGATGATAAAGAGTTAAAACTGTAATAATGAATTTTTTATATATGTATTAATTTGTGTTAAAAAAAATATTTTCAAATCCACTGCAAAACTGAAGAGCGAGGCCTTAAGTGCATTCACAACCACACTTTTTTAACTAGACATGCGCGGAAATTGTGTAGCCTGCATCATAACAAAATATCGGTAACACATGATCATAATTTATTTTCATTTTTTCGAAGAAAAATTAAATAATTTATGACCACAAGGTAATCGATTTCTCAATAAAAATTAATATTTAATTGAGTCTCACGTTTGCACATGCTGCACTCACAACGACCACTTAGCGTACCTAGGCTATGTACGCAGTAGAAAGTTGAACTACTATTACGTACGTACGCAAGCTAGGCGATGACGTGAATGCTAGCATGCACACTCGGTGTTTCTATTTTCAAACGTGCGTACGCTACATGGTGGTTGTGAATGCAGCTTTACAGTAGGCCTAGACACGTGCTGCAAGCGGGCAGCGAGACATAACAACCTTGGCCACTTTCCCGCCTGACATCTTGGCTCCAAGCAGGAGAAAGTGCCTGCCAGCACGCTGCTTCCACCAGTCTCTACAAACTACCATCCACTGTACCAGTATTTAGTGACATATTGTTGACATTACCTGCACTGCACTGGCGTATGTCCGCAATATTTCACTCGATCATGTATCCCCATTACAAGAATCTTTACAGGACACTATGCCAGCATGTTAACCTTACACAGTTAAAAACCACTACACACGTTCATATATTGATGAAATATCCGTCAAAAACTTGGATAATTTTAATTTTTGCTATAACTTTTACTTGTGAACTGGATTATGTACAGTTGGATTAGGTCAGGGTGTTCGGGCTCGTAGGATTAAAAAAGGAAATTTTTTTTTAATTTTATAAAATTGCTATCCAAAATGACGGCGGATGTTTCGCCTAAACAGAATACCTTTACCGACCAACGAATAAGTCATACCGAAAGGTATTAATTAAATTTAACAAAGAACTTTACGATTAAATTAAAAGCAACAAGTAAAAATTTAATAAAAAATTAAAAAAAAGAAAGGCTAAGTTGGTGAGTTGAGTATCCTGCGGATTCTAGATGATGATGCAGCATCAGGCCAAGGTGACTGTTATTGTAATATTATTGAAGTCACCTGATACTACATTTAGAATCGATTAGACCAGATAGAAGTTCTTGAACTAGTAAAAGAGCTGATGATCTTCAAACGGCTGAACAGATAATCTAGAATCATAGCACATGGACTCTCCATTGTCAACTTAAAAAAAAAAAAAAATAGGTTTATCAATTTAGGAGCTACGATGCCACAGGCACATACGTTAAAGTAACACTTATTTTTGCGTCGGGGGTTAGCCGAAAAAAATATTTACAAGAAGAGTATTTAAAGACTGTGTCGTAAATAACGAAACACAATTCCAATCGAAATCTACGCGATTTTGTAAGTCAATATGGGAAAAACTATAAAACATTTAGATAATTATATTTCGCAACTTTATGAGAAAATATTCACCCAGTATTCTGTTGCACTGCAATAAAATGTACGATATTTCGGCGCAAAAGATTGTTCTTCAGAAATATGTTACTCGAAAATACTTCTGCTCAAAAAATCGCCAAAAACTGTTGTCCAGTGACGGTGTTCTTTTTTTTATTGCTTTTTCAGAAATCTACAAATATTAAAGGACGCTTTACGCGCTGAACTATATAGGAATAAACCAGCTTACAATAGAAATGAGCTGATGTTTTCACAACGAGTGCAACACGGGCGCACGTTTTCAGGCCGGTCTCTAAACTGGCCGCGCCGGGCGACACTCGCGAATCACATGACGTCATATCCGGCCGGAAAGCCGCGAGGGCAGGCACGGCCCGAGTTTACGCGCGACTTCTTTCCGCCGTCACGCTTCGAGCGCGACAAACAATACAGCACCTTCGCAGATACGACGTCATAACATACTGCTTTGTGACATTCGTGTGTTATCCGAGAACTTAACCTGAGGAGCAGTCAACAATAAAATGTATGATTACATAGCAGAGAAACTGAAACGAGGGCACAAAATCCTAGGGAGCCGGTCGAGATCGAGTCCGGCAACACAACATCTACAGATTACACGATAATATTTTTATTCCTAAACGAGAGCAGGTATCGAAAAATTGTTACAGTTTCGTTATGAATGGATTTCAATACGTAGTGTAAATTTTCTGGACCAAATATTATATGGATTGGCTAATTTGTTACTTATGATAATTTACTTAATTACATAATTTGCTGAAACAATTAAGTATTTGGTCTTGAAAAAAAATACTTAAGATATCGAAAAATGTTTGCACAAAGCACTGTTTCCTATGTTCTCCTGTTTAGGATTTTAAAAAATAGCCATCATAAAACAGTAGAAATGATGGGGTTATGGCCTTAAGCAGAACGCCGAATGTTCACACGTAGACCTAGTACAGTTCGTCCCCTCCAAGTGTGTTATCAAGAGGGCTATGTAATAGATGTAGTATTCCGTGTTTGATGCGCGGAGACAGTGAAGAGATAAGGTTCAACCTTCCACACTCGACAGTAACAACATCGCTTACATTCGCGGCGCGCTAACCTGGCGTTTTTTTTTTTTCTACTAGCCTACTCATTTTCCTATGGAACTTAAAGCGGCGACCCTGCAATTTTACTTCTGGAAAGTTTGCAGTAAAGTACAATACATGCTTCCAACGCTGTGTTTTATATATTTTTTTTTTTTCAGTTACAGCTGCCTAAAAAAAACAGTTTTTAACAATTTTCAGAGGCCCCAAAAATAGGCATCTAATAAGCAGGTTGCATTTTTAAAATGATGGAAGCCTAGTTTTAACCGTGATTTCTTTTCGCATATAAACGTGTTTTGCGTGAAAATGAATAGGTGCGGCACGCTACACCACCCTTCATACGTCAGGTACTGTGAAATTAGCCTCGCATTGTGCCATATATATTAATAAAACAATTATTACTCTAAGTGAATGAGATTTTGGCCAGCGCAAAACATCGAAGTCTTCAGCGCTGGTGAAGGGTGACATGATGTGAGTATGGAGCAGTGCCGGAATGAAAGGGCGAGGGGAAATAGGGGATCCCCGAAAACAACCGCCGACTAACGGCACCGTCCGGCAGATTCCCTCACATGCGAAAATCCGGGAATCGAACCCGGATCGGCTTGGTGGGAGGAGAATGTCTGACCATTCTGCCACTGCAACCCCTATTACACTAAGTAGCGGTCAAATTTTTCTGAAGCCAGACGAACCAGAGTATAAAAGGACGCGGGAGGGTAAGAGCATTATCGTCTACAAGGCGTGGCTGCGGTGCTAAATATACTAGTCGTGGAGGAAGGGGTGGGGGGGAGAAGATGCCCATGGACCGGCGCGCTCGCACGTGGAGGCCGCATCCAAGGCCGCGCGTGGCTAGCGAGACGCACCACAGCAGGCGACGCCCTTGAAGGCGCCTGGCATCGCCGATACGCGGCATGTCACACACATACTTGCCGACGATAAAACATAGGGAAAGACGCCGCCCGGGTAGGCGTACAAGGTCGTCCAGTAACAACCCCATATCGAGCACACCGCGCGATTCCTCGGCTAAATTGGACACGAAATTGTTAGTGGTAAAACGTTGTACGAAGACATTTTACGTACACTTTGTGGCAACACTGCACGGAGAAAGTCCCGACGTGCGCTCCACGTCTAGGTATTTTATGTGCAGCATGTTACGTCAAGTAGTAGAATCAGGTTTGGACTACTCAGGATTCGAACATACACCCATAATATGCAGATAAGAATAGTAGTAGTAGTCAGACAAGTAAATACACTGCCAACGTTGTAAATGTTAAATGTTGAACAACATTTTGTCACCGACATTTCCATCTCCTGTTTAGCTCGGGATTCGCGTGGTGTATTCATTATGTTTCTGAACACCCATGTATTGAACACTGGAGGATTTGAAGTGCAGCATCGGCAAGGGCGACACAACACTAGCCTCTATAGAGCTTAGATTGCAGTAGAAAGCTTATGGCGCGCGCTGTTGCCAGATCGCAGCCACCTTGCAAAGTTCAGGAGATGCACTATTTCAGAAGTTTGAACTTTAAAATATTATATTCTTTATTACTCTAGTTGGTGTTAACAATTGTATAGCATCACGCTTCAAAATATGTAATTAATGGCATTTTTAATAACTTTAAAATAAGAAACAATTAACATACTCCACTAATATTAATTTACTACACGAATTGTAACGGGCACTTCATTAAGAAATAATTATTATCACAAATTTTAATCATATTAGGCGCAAGTCACTGAACTGGCGTGGAAGCTTCTCGCCAATAGCTCTCTTCTATGGGACATTCAGTGTCAATACTACAATATTAATAAAGTGACGATAAAAGACGTATTGTCAACTCCTATGTATTTTTGAAGATTCTGTGTGAAGTATTCCACGCCAGGTCTGCGGAAAACTAACTTTGTAGATTTTGTTGTTTCAATTCCATATATTTTTTTCTAAAAACTTTTTTTTTACTCGCAGGTACAGCATACTACCTCATAGCGCTATACAAATAAACGTC
The DNA here is from genome assembly GCA_003012365.1 of Medauroidea extradentata. Taxonomy (NCBI): domain Eukaryota; kingdom Metazoa; phylum Arthropoda; class Insecta; order Phasmatodea; family Phasmatidae; genus Medauroidea; species Medauroidea extradentata. Next base: position 58,169 of record PNEQ01044415.1, on the reverse strand, counting down.
CGCTGATAAAATATCTACTCGGCAAAAAAAAATCTCGTCGAATCTTGATGAGTAGTTCAGATTTGATTGACGATTGAGTGTTCCAGTCACCCGCTCGACATCATAACTTTCTACACCCCTTGAAACGGGCTCACTTTATCGTGAACAGCCTTTTTTTATTGAAAACTACCCCAAGGAGCTAATAGCTCATATCAGGGGCTCTATATACAGTTTTAAATTAAATTACAGCGGATATTATATAGATTTTTGTTTATGTGAATACAACTGTACGATGAAAAATTATATATACAATAGCCCATACCAAGACAGAAGTTGGGTATTGCACTCTAACTTGGCCTATACAGATAAATTAAGACTATACAATTTACATACACATAAGCTATGTTAGCACACAATTTTACATTCTCTTGTAAATACATGTACATATTAGTCATCTGGGGAAACTTTTTCCGGGCAGGGTAATTTCGTACCAACAGTCTAGTTTAATTTCAAACGAAGTATAATATTTCGAAAATAACGTTGTGTTCATGATAAATACATTTCTATAATTAAGTTCGCGTAATGGTTGAAGGCCACACGGCGATTATATAAAAAAATATACGGTACAATGTTACCCCAAATTACTGTACTAACCCGGCCCGGATAAGACGCAGTTCACGCTCATTTTATTTATTTATTTTCACAATTTAACTATGCGTTATTAACGGTCAACAAAAGCTGAATATAATACCCATTTAGCCTATCTGCTCTAACAAAGGACGTCTATAACTACAATAATACAACAATAATAATATACATAACATAATAATGCATATAATAGTATATTTTATAATGTAATAAACGATAATGCAATAATGCAATCGCACAAAAACAATTTCGCTCAACTATTTAGCCACCTTTATCGCTCGCATTAACAAAAAACTACGTGCACCTATTAATTTGATGCCATACTTCTAGCTAATATGTATATAGTCATACTGTATTGTGTACAACTCAGACAAATATATTTTAATTAACGGTATCAGTAATCACAGTTCCAAATTTTATTCACGGGCTCTCAGTAAGTTAGATCTATAATTGCGCATAAGCTTAGAAAACCGCAGATTTAAACTACACTGACAGACACGCAATCTGAAGCAAATTTGTTAAAGTTTCGCAAGAAGTAGAAAAGCAGATGGAGAAAAAGAAGTTAACTTACTCTCTTCCTTTCCTTCGTCTCAGCTTCCTTCCAGAAAGAAAATTAACAAGCGTTGTTAACATTTACTTTGTGTGGTTAAAAGAGGCCAAAAGCTTATAACTTATGCATGAATCACTGCCAGCCAGTCGCTGTAGATTTATTCCGGGCACAGAACTAAAACGCAGAACTTCGTTATTATGAAACTAGCTGGCAATATTTTTATTTCAGCAGGATTATTTTCAGTTGACAAGGCTGCTTCCCAATATACGTTCAACGTCGGCTCTCGAGCCAAACGTACATTGATTACGTACGGTTAAGTTTTACACAATAGCCTATTATTTTTTAAGTTTTATTTCGATTAAATTCACCTTTGTCAAATTGTTTTAACTATGGCTTATTTAAGAGAAGTAATGTATTAAGTTAATAAAATTAGGTATGTCGAGGAATTAATATATTTTGCAAACGTATAGTGTTATTGCATTTATCCATGCAGGTAGACTAAATAAAATTACCATTAAAAATTCTTACAATAACGTTATGTGATCGAAAAGTCTTATAAATAACAAATTAATATAAACTATTCCAAACAATGCATTCATACGACATACTTTTAGGTTAGCTTTTTACACCTAAGTTGAGACGATTGTTTTAAAAAAATCAATTACCGTGATTTTCTGTCCTGAATCAGAAAACAACATACACTTATTACACATCCAAAGGGATATTACAATAACTACCTAACATGATAATTTCATTTCACTGCAAATGCATCGTGTTTGGTAATAACCCGCAAATCGCGAACTAGACGAATGTACCAACACGAATAATCAACCAAGCATGACCGTTACAATTACAGCGCTAAGAAGCGTAATCAGTTCCATCCGGCCGGCGCCAGGCTAGCGTCAAGTAATCTACGTTGCACGAGAAACCAATCAATGTGCTTCTCACGCCGTACATTGCAGATACTTCAACCTTCACCACGCTTGCCTCTGCCTTCCAAAAGTTGAATAAGGCACACTGATGTAAATATTAATAATGTAACCCTTCACGTAGTGTGGGGTCGCGGTGGCCGAATGGTCAGACCATTCGCCTCCCACCAAGGCGATCCAGGCTCGATTCCCGGCGATGTTGGTCTACGATTTTCGAATGTGGGAATCGTGGCGGACGACACCGTTGATCGGCGGGTTTTCTCATGGATCTCCTTTTTCCCCGGCCCTTTCAATCCGGCGCTGTTCCTTACTCACCGCATGTCACCCCTCACCTGCGCTATAGACATCTGTGTTAAACGCTGACCAAAACCTCCCAGCACTTCACGGAGTGAGAACGGAAGAAACAAGATGTCCCAACATTGTAATTGTCTTGATCGCAACACAGTCTCCCAGTTCTGTTGAAAAATACAGTATGTCCACGTTAAACCTCCCCGATTTCAAAACACAATATAAAAATACTATTGGAACTATAAACTTGCTGTTTCCGTAACCATGTAGAGCAACTCAAAATGGTTTGTTGAATTAAATGATTCCTTTTGTTTTGTTTCAGGTACTAAATAATTATCAGGAATGACTACACCTCAAGAGAGCCCAGTGCGTGGTGTGGTATGCGGAAACGAAATCCCCTATTGCTGTTGAAAGGACTTACCAATGTATATTTTATTTCGTGTAATATTTTTTTCCAAGACAAATACGCTATAGATTTAGGTTACCTTATTGTTGAAGGTAATATATGTATGCCAACTAATAAGCTTATGAAACCATGTAGGCTAATATCTTGCCGAGAAAAATAACAACGTACAAAATAAATCTTAACCACGTGCGATTTTATATATGTTATGCTTCACGCTTAAAAAATCGTTAAAACAACGTAAATGAGGGATGAGCAATAACGAGCGGATAATGTTTTTAATAACAATAATATCAACAATTTTTTTAAAGAGGTGCTACAGGTATAATCAAAAAAAAATTTTTCCTGCTTTTGTAGCCGTATCCGATTTTTTTGTTTAGGAATTTAAGGCAAAAAGATTCGAACGTTAAATAACAGGGCTCGAACTACAGACTTTATTGATATTTTTATGTGCATGTATCCCCGTTGTATGGGTAAATACATTGTCATTCTTTATTCCAGACACATAGTTAGGAGTTTCGTCACACTGCAATGAGAATTCGATTAAATATGATTTTGTTTTAAGGTCAGTCATAGAGAATATACGAAATTAATTTTTAAAACTATACTATACACAGCAGCATTACGATAATTTATTTTTAATTGATATTTGTTTTTTAAACTGAAAATGAAATTTAAAAAAAAATAAACATAAGCAAGCAACAGCTAAGTAAATTTCAATCCTAAATACCCGATTGTTTAGGTGCTAATACTGATCTCGTGACCGATTACGATACCTAAATGGTGGTTTCAGACACTACGTTCATCTGCAAACACGCAGTATTTTATGTTTGCGTCAACTGCGGGTATCTTTATACTTAGACGGGAAGGACTGTTGCAAGTCAGGTGAGCGAACATCTGTATTTTCAACGTTGCCAAGAAGTACTGTCTTCCTCGGTAAGCGGTGAATTTATTAAGGAAAACACGTACGACAGCAATCCGTCAGCCGTAAGTCAAGATGAAACCCAGCTGTACCAAATTTTTACCGCCACCTGCCCCCCCTCCCCCCGTACCAAAATTGAACATAGTTACGCAAAAAAGGAACCAACCTACAAAGTAAGTTGTATAGATATACTCTTTCCAAGAAAGAGAAGGTCCAAAGCATGTCCTAGAGGAAAAAAAACAAGCTTTAATTTATAATATTCGAAGGATAACGCAAGTCCTGAAAAAATGGTTTATACAAGGTTTAGATACACACAGTAGACTTTGGCCTTGAATGTCTCAGTTTCAGTTAACTGTGAGTTGGTTCCTTTTTGCATAACTACGTCCAATTAAGTACTCGAAATTAATTATTATAAATGATTACACACTTTACCAAGAAACATGTAAGTCTATACACATAAGATATAAAAGGTAAAGAGCTATAGTTTAAAAAAATGTGCCGTCTATAAACTCCATCAATCCACTACTGAGACATTTAATGTTCAATTAAATAAACTTACCATTCAGGGAGAAATTGGACAGCAGCAGTGATTCAATCAAGGAACGGTTCAAATGTGGAAAAATATTTTACATGGCGAGATAGCCGTTGCCTGTCGAAAAGGAAAATAGACCTGCATGAAGCGATGAGAAACAGAAAAACTAATAAAACTTAAGAACCAACTGAAAGAATGCACAATAGGTCTATACTTTTTTATTCAATCAGACAATACACTTTAGACATGGTTTCACCTCGCATAAGCTTGCCGCAACAATAGTTTTTTTATTGGTTATTTTATTGTCCAGTGCCTACAGAGGCCTATCATGTGCCGGATGTACGCCATTGAAGAGCGGAGGCTGGGAAGCGATAACGTAAGACTGCTATGCACTACCGCAGTGATCATTTTTGTATGTATGCAACTTTAACCTGCGACTGTAAAATTTTATTTGTGAATAGTTTGTATTGAAGGTATACGTTTCCTCTAATTACGATTTTTCCCCCAGTAGTCTAAGAGCCGCCTTTAGTAGTTGAGCTGAAAACCATGCTCATAATAAACTAGTTGCATTCTTTTAAATCACAGAAGCACAGTTTTAAATTTGTTTTTAATCTTAGACATACGTAACGGTAATAAGTTCAGTAATATTGCCAGGGGAAAAAAATAACAGGCATAACATGAGTCCATGCGCCAGATAGGTACAGTGGCCTCTTCAGCCAACTTGAAAATACATTTTTAATACAGTAATTGTTTCATGTTTCATCAATGAACAGTGGTCCAACCTGTACAGTCTAAGTTTCAAAATAATAAAACCGCGTAAAATATTCACAGGATAAATAATTCATCCATAAATCACATCACGATTCGACGGTTGTTTCTATTCTCGAAGTGTTTACTCTTATTGCAACTACACAATGTAAGGCGCGGTCTGCAGAACTAAAGCATCTAATGAACATTGGTATTTTATCGGCTATTCACAATATCACATGCCCTTTAGCCACGAATAGCGAGAAGAAAAAACTGCCGTGTAAAGGACCCGGGGAAAAAATTTGAACGTTTAAAAAAAGATCACGTTCGAGTAAAAGACAGAAGAAAAAAAACTAGTTCATGAAAAAGACACAAGGAAAAAAAAATCGCCTGTGTAGTAAGATAACAGGAAACGACACTCTCTTGCGAAAAAGCACTCTCTTGCGGAAAAGACCGGAGGAAAAAGAGACACGAGATAAAAAGGCACTCGCCTATGTAAAGGATGTGATATAAAAAAGATACTCGCCCATGCAAAGAATACACGAATAAGAAGCACTAGCCTGTCTAAATACAGACAAAAAAGACAGTGTAAATGGCAAGGAGAAAAATACCCCAGTCCATGCAAAAAAATAGAAAAAAATTTGCCTGTGAGAAGGAATGAAAAGTATTCCAGATACTAAAACAAAAACAATACAAAATTTTCTGAAAAAGAATACACCCAACACAAGCAGATCTTCAGAAATCTCGGATCTATAAAAACGCACTAACAAATATAAAAAACCAGTAAAGGAACACAAACAATAAAAACAGTTTTTACTCAGGTCTAAGGAAAGGGAAAAGTCAGTGCGGGTCTAAGGGAAAAGTCAGTGCGGGTCTAAGGGAAAAGTCAGTGCGGGTCTAAGGGAAAAGTCAGTGCGGGTCTAAGGGAAAAGTCAGTGCGGGTCTAAGGGAAAAGTCAGTGCGGGTCTAAGGGAAAAGTCAGTGCGGGTCTAAGGGAAAAG
>PNEQ01044415.1:39967-52070 GCA_003012365.1 Medauroidea extradentata | reverse complement strand
ACCTCTAGCATCACTAAAATAGTAATTTGAACAATCACTAGGCTATATAAAACACTGCATGAAATGAAATAATTCTGTACGGGGCAACTAACTACTACTATATCGCAAATCAGGGATTGATTGTAGTCAAAGAAATGGAGCAAGAGTGGCGAGTCATTTAACGTGAAAGCTCTCAGTGGCTAGCTGCAATGTATCATTATCCCGTATCGTGCGTTCGATTAGTTGTAGCAGTGCAATGCGGGGATCCAGAGTGCTGAGATAGGAACTATTTCCTGCCTTCTTATCTCGACATCGGCACACCTCACAGCTCGACGGATCGCTGAGTCACGTACATCACACAGCGCCTTACACAATCAAGGTCTCGGCGACGTGCCGTGGACGGACGAGGGTCACCCACCAGACGAGAGGCCACTGACCCCTTCAGGGCCCCGCTCCATTAATCCTACAGACCACGACAGTTCTCTTTATTCCCTTCCCCGACTTCCTCCTTCCAAGCCGATTGTTTCCTTTTAACCGCCCGCTCCTGACGTCAACGCAAACTCTGCTGCATTTTTTTTATTCTCGTCTACTCCTGGAACAGACGGACCAAAATATATATCCTCCCGGTCGTTTATTAAAACCCAGAGCCCGTCACACAGTTTCTGTCTGGGTCATCAGGTCCTTCCGCGATGTTTAGCTGCTAGGTATCACTGACGTGTGCAACATACACTCGTTACATCATAATAACAATGTCTACAATTAACACTTGGAGCCGGTTTCACCAACCTCTGTTAAGAATTTTACATTTGTTAAAGGAGATTAACGGGCGATTTAACGTGTAAAATCTTCTGTTAAGGCTCGGTTTCTGTCACCATATTGAATTTTATTACTTATAGTTTTTTTTTTATTTCTAATAAAAATTATGTTAAATATACGATTATACTGCAAATACTATCTGTGACTTCAGCTATTAACATAATAATTACGCCGCAATTAGGGTGGTAATGTTTTTATTCATAATTTGCCCGATACAGACGTAATTATACATTACTAGCTCAATGGCCATGTTTGTATACTTTAGCGCAAAGTAAATAGAATTTGCGGTATAGTCACCGATTTAACATTTTTTTTCTTCTCAGAATTCCAAAATTGCAAAAATAATAAAATTCAATATGGCGAATGAAACCGAGCCTTAATTGTCATGTTAAATGCTTAACAGAGGTTGGGTTTTTCCCGTAACACAACCAACCTGGATACAACTGCAAAACTTAACAAAACTTGCAGGCAACAAAAGACCTTGCGCTGTAGTCCAATCCAAAAGAGAGAGTATTCATGATAAACTGTACGTTAACAAAAAAAAACCGAAGATACGTTTATTTAAGCTCTGTTGGAGTAGCTACGAAATGTATTTTCTTTTTACTCTATTTTAAGTTTTCGGTCATCGTATTTATTACAACAGTTATATATATTCGCAGTAGGCGTATTAGCGTGTTGTCCATCGCATTCCAAGCATTAAAACCCTGCTATTGTGTAGATTATTTTATTAGCATGTGTTTGTTGTTCATGCTACAGGTGATTTCAACAACTACATTTCGTCTTGCTCGTGTCACAATGGGACCGCAATATATGCTCATGAATAAGGGCTTTAGTGCGATTTTCTGCATATTTGACAATTAATTTTTAAAACATTATGGGAGCCGATAAGGTACATTCGCTCTGTAACTTTGGCATTATTACTTCAACTACGTACTATTTAATTTGTCGTGATAAAATACATCATGATAGTAACTAATTAACAGACTTTCCTTTTAATTGATGAATACGCTAGAATCATTACACCGGTTGTCTCTAAAAAATTATATTACATTGTAAAACCAATTTGCAACGAAGTTAAGAGAGCAATTTTATGTTACCGGTTCTTGTCTAGGCTTAAAATAATAATTTTCTCGAAAGTCAAGAAACTCTTTACTTTCAGAAGCTCGTTATTTGCGTAAGACTTGGTTTTTATGGTGACTTGCTATCAATGCAGACACGCACAAACAGAAGAAACGATACTTTATTCTGACGAGTTTGTACTGTGGTTAAAGGCAGGAGGGAGAGGGGAAAGGCCTTACGTGCGCTTGAAATGTATTGCAGCGAGTTGCAAATATTTTTTTTCGACAAAACTAATCCACGTGCATTACAGATGTATAGCTACGAAAAGAACACACATTTCAAACTACTACTCCGTGTGTTTGGAAATTTAGCACGCTTATTAAAAACATTATTTTCAGAGCCCTTAGAAATGGCTTAAAACCGAATTTTTTAGACCTGTCATATCTAGGGAAATACCAAACTTTCGCTTATATATACACGCACTGGACTCAACCATGATTCCCACGAATACAAAAATATGACAAATTCCCATACGAGATAGCATGATATACCAAAGCACTGTGCAACAGTTTGCGGGTAAAGACGATTTTGTATTACATAAGCCGGTCGGCTACAACTTAGCACTACATCGATTCTGTACATCCTACTCACCAACACAGGATATCTAAGAAGCATACTCAAGGAAGGGTCTTCATTTAATGTGAATAGTATTTAGTTTAATACAATCACTGCAGTACCGAGCGGATTTGGTCATGTACGTGGCATACGCTTACAGCACTTCAGTATAGGTCGTTCGGAATAAAGTGAGCACTAAAGATTTAACCTATGAAAATAGTCACTAGCCGTTACTACATATAATTCAACGTTAACAATAGTTACTTTACTGCTTGTATAGTTGGCAGCATATTGCAGTAAGTAGTTCCGTGTATTTTCCTAGTTAAATGCAGCAATACTTAAATAAAATGAACTAAAATTTACATACTACGTTTTACATAGTTAATATACGTTTTTTGTCCAAGTATATAGGTTCATATCGATTGCACAATTTATCTTAAACGCGCAAGCATTAAGTGACGTGTCCAGATAGGTTAGACATTTCCCGTCGTTGAGACGTTAGGCGCGGAAAGATACGCATTTGCTGCAAAGAGAAATTTAACAGGGCTTTTTATAGTGCTCACTTTATTCCGAACCACCTATACTGCAGTGTTGATCCTAAAGTAGGCCTACTTTACATTGGGAGCGGATTTTCCTACCAGACTTTCCTTCCGTATTCATTCCAGGCTCTGTTCATAGTAATGTATTTATTATTTTTATTCAGCATTACTTACGCTATCCACGTACTTCCCGTCCTGCTTTTACGACCTGTCTGTACAACACCGCTGCCAAATCATTTTTAATAGGTCGTCTTCTGATATTTGTCCAACTTCACTGAAATCACGGGACTTAAATATAATTACAATTAAATGTAAAAACACTGGGAGGTTAATTTTTCTCCATAACATCTCTGTATCCAAGCAGTACCAAGGCTCAACTGACAACCCCACATCCGCAATCAAATAACATGGGACATATTGGGAAATGATCACAATATCAACACTCGTGCAAAAACGAAGACTTGTTTAACTATTCCCGCTCACAAAACTCAGGTGTATGAGAATTTCTTCACTGTTTCTGTTGCAAGAACTTGGAATAATTTACCTTTGAATATCAGCAACTCGGCAACGCTAATCACATTCAAGCGCAATACGACCAAGCATATCACGTCGATGATTCCATCAGTTCGAATCACTCACACGTTAACAAGACCTTAACTTTTTCGTTACTGCATTACATAACACGTTATATAATTATGTATATATTTCCGTCTAGATTTTATTGAATCAATTTTAAAGTAAGATATTTTATTATTGACTTTAGTGGTACTGTCTCAGATTTGTAAACTTTTCTTCTAATGTACTTAACTGCACAAGTCATTTGTATTATTTATCTCATTCTTGTTTGTTAAATAACTTATAGATAAAGTATGCTGTAAGCTGCAAGTATGTTCCAGGATTTAGATTAGTTTTCATTTAAGTTTTGTCGCAGCTGTCAGCTTATTTTACTTTCATCAATTTTATATACTTAGTTACTATTTTGTATTGTTTCTAGTTACATTTCAACTAGTTTTATTGCTACCTTTGTGCATATGATATTTGCTTAAAATTTGGTTTAAAGTGTTAAGATTTTAGCCTTAATTTGGTAAAAAAAAAATTAAAGACGAAATAAATTAATTTGTTGCCTCGCGTAAGTGATGCACAAATCAACGTTAAACATTTTACTTGAAACCTTTCGGAAGTGGAAACAAAAAAAACTCGATGCGTAACAAAAATCATAGCTAAGAGTTCGCAAACTTTGCGTCCTTTATCGTAATCTTTCGCGTTGTTAATGGATTTGAGACAGCTACAAAAAATTTAAAGAACAATAACAGGGTGGGCAGTATGTAATAGGCCAATACTAACACGAGTACATGTTTACAACCACAAATAGGCACACTAAAAAGACACTTCAAAACTGTATTATAACTATAATTGTTGAAGTAAACTATGGTATAAGGGATCAATTAAAGCTAGGTTCAGTTAATGTACATTCATACAGGCATTCATTCAAGATGACAACTTGAGATGGTGGTCGTGTAAAGTTTTGTAATTATTTATTTTTATAATTTTTGCATGGTGTTTTCGAAAAACCTGCCTATTTCAAGTAATGATCCGAGCGACGTGCCCCGTCGTCTCATAATTTCACAGCTACCACCATCCACGAATTGATACAAAATAAACACTTTCAACCGACAAAAAATCAGCAGCCGCATCTGGTATTAATAAAAAGACGCGAGCAGGGGGGCGTTGGGATGACGAGGAGTTGAGCGGAGATAGGCAGTTGCTGCAGGTGCAGAGCGGAAGGGAGAAGAAATAGAACCGCGGAGGGGGGTGGGGCTCCTACGCCCGGGACGGGAAGATGAATCAGCTGCTGGCTCGGCTCGGGGCAGGCTCGTCTCCAGCTGACAGAGCAGCGCGCGTCTGCACCTTGGTCTGCCTCTGCACACACTCCGTCACGTACCCAGCCACGCCGCCCTCACTCTTGCCAACTTCATGATTTTACAACTACACTGCATCTGCTTGCTTTGCATCACTTCTCCTTACTTAATACCATTATTTGCTTTTTAGTTTCTACAGCACAAGGACATTTGGAAAAGGCATAATTATCAGTCAGAAAACTGTCCACTTTTTATTCAACAGTCAGCATTTTTTTTTTAATTCAGTGCTGTTTTTATACACATATTGACATAGCCCGACGCCGTTATTCAGTGTTAGTTATTTCGTCCTAACAATCAATTTTTACTTGACATAACATACACAATACCGGGCCGTGGAGCGCAAGAGAAGACTTTCTCTGCGTACAGTGTTGTCTCGCCGTGCACGTAAAACGTAGCACATTTTGCCACTCATATTTTCACTTATTAACTATCAGCTGTGACATTATGGACGCATTAAAAGGCAGCACTACGTGAAGAAACGCTACACAAGACACGCACTGTGTTACTAACACAAAAAAAACTAGATATTAAATCCTAGTATTTATATATTACATGAATAATTTCAAATGTCGAACTTGATTCCTGAACAGGGGCGTCATTAGGAGAGAGGGGGGGGGGCTGCACTGTAGGTATGACTTTTTTTGTGTGTTTTGTTATTTAAATAATACTAACATACGTACATGAAACTTAAGTTTTATTATTAACGTTTTAATTTATACGTGTTTAATTAATTTTAAAAAATGCAACTAGGTCACTGTCGCCAAAAAAATTTTTAACCCTCTACCCTTCCAAGAAAACATGAAATGACACCCCTGTTCTTGAAAAACCATTTACTAAGTCATATTATCACTAGAGCGTAAGATAATTTGAGAGCGTAAGATAATTTCGGGTACCGTGGATGTGACTTTTTTTTTCATTAAAATATTCTCTAGATCATAATTACATCTATAATATTTCCACCCAAACACAAACTTAACACACACAACCCAATAGATGCATACTGACGTATGACCAAGACAATTTCCAGTTTTCTAAACCAGACTGACTCATATTTACCGAGAGCGCAGTTAAGGCAGTCCCTGCCTTCTCTTCCACTGGACCCGGTAGACACGTACATATATAAAAATACATACAATCTTACTACTCTAAGCTTACACACAATTTAATACACAAATTTCCTAAATGGTTAACAAAACACAATAACAGTTTGATAGTAGAAAACATAGTTGAATGCTTACAAGATTGTCAAAAGAATGTTAAATTTACAAAATACTATACATTTTATTAGTTGAGTAACTTGTAAATTATCTAGTTAAATCTATTAAGTTTCAATAGGTAGAATTTTCTAATTTGATTACGTGTGAAGATATGAAAGCTAAACAGTGATAAGTATACATATGTTAATAGCAAGAAATAATAATTTGAATTACACATTATTAGCTTGTAAAGGCTGATCAAAAAGTCACGCAACCCATGGTATATGAAGTCAGAGGCTTATAGGTCATTCGGGATAAAGTGAACACAAAAAATTTAACCATTGAAAAATACCACAAGCTGTTACTACACACAATTTATAACAACATTTACTGTAGTTTTTTTTACTGCTTGTATGGTTGGCAGCTGAATTACGCAATATAGTTCAACGTATTTTATAATTTAAATACAACAATATTGAAATAAAAGAAACCGAAATCGACATTGTTGTACTTTATATAATTAATAAAACTAATTTTAACAAACTGTAGGCCTATGGATTTATACTGACTACAGTTTATCTTCGGCGCGCAACCATTCAGTGAGATGTCCAGAGAGGTTAGAAATTTCCCGTCGTTAGAAGTTGCGCGAGGAAGGATAAGAAACGGCTGAAAATAGAAATATAGCAGGGCTTTTTTGAGTGCTCACTTAGGCCGAACCGCCTATACACAACTTTGGATGAGCTGCAGACAAACATTCGGCGTACTGTGGCGAACATCTCGCGTGCAACATAGCAAAACGTCTTTCGGAACATGATCAGAAGACGCACAAGTGAAGAAGTGAATAGTGTTCTATCTCATAGTACCACCATGGGTTGCGTGACTTTTTGATCATCCTGTATTACAATTTTAACTTAGATAAAACAAACTAAAAACACTACGGCAGCGTGATACCAAAAACAGCGATAGGTAAATTTATGAATGAACTAAGCATCAGCATACCGATCGCACTAGTCTTGAAACACTAACCGTGTTTATAGTTTAGTGGAATATTACAACACAGAAGCGCAGAGATCGTTTTTGATACGTCTGCTTATTTAAGTAATTTAATAAATGGCAGATTCACACAATATCAAGCAATTGCCAGTTATGGTGATGTATTATTTCCTACAATTTTATGTAGAATTAATGTGAACTTTTTTTTATTTCTGGTGAAATTTAATGAAATAATGAGTGTCGGGTTAGCGTAAAATTCACTTGCAGATTACACCAACGACAGTAATCTTTTACAACTACCACTATGTAAATTTTCTCTGAACAAAAAAAATCTGTATCGCATTTGTGACACGGAAAATGCACTACTTTCAAAACTAAATGCACCAATTCTGTGATGCAGATAACTTAATCTCATTTGCCCCAGGATATGTAATTTGCAAGTACACAAACACTTCATTCACAATAGCGCGACAAATGCGACGGGATGTGCGCGAAGTTAATAAATCAGCGTCGAGGCAGACATACTGACGTCACAGAAGCCTCAACGTTGATTGGCTGACAAGTTATCTTATACGCATCGCGTACTTCACGTCGCGTCCGTCACGCTATAGTGATTCCAGCATTACTCTACGTATTATGTTGTGTGCCCGTGTAGTAACGGTTCTATAATGATGAATGAATGAATGTTCACAGTTTCAATAAGTTGCAATTTTTTTTTCCACTGGCGAATCTGTTGTTTTGCCAACGCTGACTGATAAAGTTACAAAACAGCAGATTGGGGTAACAGATTCAATCAGCAGATATATTTTACTAATAAGTCTGTAACTTGAAAGTTTAAATATGTAACTGAAATGTCATAACAATTTCACACGATCCTAGTCTACGTTTAATAAAATTAATATCGTACCACCGAAGCATGCTACTTTTTAAGAAAACTACTTAAATCGGTAACACACACCACTGGTAAACAATAGTTAAATGTACTTAAATGGCAAGCATGTTCCCGAAGTGTTCGCACTGGATGTGGCAAAGGCAGTGGTCTGATGTGCTAAATAAAGGCCGTGGGTTAGAATCCAGCTCGTATTTTTTTAAAGTGATTATTTAGTGAATACTTTTCTTGATCTCATGACATAATTTAGAAAAAAAAATTACATTCAACGATAAAATACATATTTTAGTACATCTAAATTAAAAAAAAAAGGTCACTTTTCCAATTACTGAAAACTTCAGATTCAATCTGCGAGTTTATTTCGCTGATGCAATCTGTAGTTTTCCACTAACTCTCGGCAGCGCAGTTTCAACAATTTGAATCTGTGTAAAAATCACTGGAAAACCTGAATATTCAGAGTTTCCACTTAGAGTGTAGGCAGTCCTGAAGACTATATTTACTCGCGGCGTACTTTCCGCCACGCATCTTCGACAGCATCGGCTGCAAGAAGCGCACAAGACGGCGAACAAAGCTCGTCCCTCTTTGTACGTAATGGCCGGCGCGACGGGTTGTCAAGGTCGCTACGTCCCATGGCTGTAGGGTTAGGGGAGAGGGGAGGTGACCCCGCAAGGCGAGTCAGTCGGCAATCACCTCCCATTACCGCTCAGCCAGAGTCAACTCGGTAGATCAGCCCGCGAAGAACCTCTGCCGGCCACGTTAAACTAATTACTGTTCATTAACATGCCCCTATGAAGTCGCTGAAGGCTACCTACCAGAACGACAGCACTAAGAGTGCTGCGAGGCATCAATTAACGGCGAACATGGTCACCGCACTCAGCCACAACCGTAATAACAATGCTAGGCACTTATTAGAACTGTTTATAGTGCAGTTATCTAACGCGGGATAAAGTAAACACTTTTAAAATCCTAGTTAGTTTGTTCCTTTCCGATAAATCCGGCCAACTTTCCATACAAATATAGCAGCCCAAGTCACTGCCAAAGCGTGTAGATTGTACCGTACTAAAAAGTAAAGTCAAAAGTGTTGCGTTGTAAAGAAGTTATCTGATTACGCAAAAAAATACAATTGCAAAACTGTTGCGTCTGGTTAAACCACACCGCACCGCCTACCCGCGCGTGAGAGGCTCGCAAGCGACGGAGCAGTAAGGTCGACCTTGAAGCGCGCATCAAATGCCGCGTCGCCTCAACGAGCCAAGCGCTGAACTAGCGTGCAAGCTTCCCGCCGAACGGATTTTACTATGGGACATTAAGCGGTGACCATATCATTTTATTGGTGAAAGGTCTGCAACTAAGTTCAGTGCAGGTCGCAATCTGAATTTCACATACATCCGGTTAGTACATTTTGAAGTACGGAAGTCTGAAAAGGCCGTTTTTTTTTTTGCCAAGTTAGAGGGCTTAGGAACAGTGTTTTTAATGAGCGTGGCGTCTTAACAATGAGGTTTCGACCTTGTCTGAAGTTTGTTTTCTTTTCGTACGTTGGCACAATGGACACACATGGAATAGTTTCGTAGAAAAACCCTGTTTATGAACACACTGCAACGGATCACCAGGATTTTTTTGCACAATGCATAGAGTTTATGGGCTGCAGAGTGACATAGGATACTTTTTATCCTAGAAAAATTCACGATTAATGTGAGAGGGGAAAGGGTGTAAAGGGGCCGAAAACCTATCTAAAACAATTTTTAAAAAATATTGTTGAGTTGTGCATGCGAAGGTTTCTGCAAGAAAACTTACTTTCGGAGAGTTGGGGGAAAAAAAAGGGGGGGGGGGAGGCAAAATGGGTTAGAGAGGCTAAACGGGGTACCAACAAAAATTTACTAAAATAAAAAAAAGAATTTTGTTTAAACGTGGCTAGTAATTTCTTTTCTACCTATAAGGTGACAATTCGCTAAAAATTTTGTTTTCATATTTTTTACATTTGTGCGAGATTATGGTTTCTCTTGTTGGCATGCAGTTTTTACTGTAATGAAAAATATTTAGCTTTCATAGTTTTTGTATTTTAGCACATTTAAACAGTCAAATTTTGCATAAAACAGTTTTTATGCAAGAAAGGAAAACCAACTTACTTACCGAAATAAAAAAAAAATCACACTGAAGAACAATGTCACGGGCTATGCAATTATAAGCAATACGAACTGCATTGCACTTTTTTTTGTGTTTATAAAATATTGAATTTAAAATTAAAATGTTTAATTGTTAAAAAGGAACTAATCAATGTGGTTTTAATACACGTCTTCACGTAGTCTGCGGCGCTGTTCTTTAGTATGAATATTTTCATTTGTATAATTTCATTGGTTTTCCTTTCTTATATAGAACAGTTTTATACAGTTTCAACCTGTAACATGCTAACAAACAAAAACTATGAAAACTAAAAAAAATTTCATTTCATTGCAAAACTTTCGCAACGCATGCCTATAAAAGAAACCACGTCGTGTATAAATATGAGCATTATTAAAACAATTAAGATTTTCGGTGAACTCCCTCCTCAATACGACTATAGCCAACATCTCGTGTAGAACGGATGGTTAAAAACTGTCATCAGGTAAACTATGTGTAACTGTAACCCCCGCGGTTGAAATATATTTGGAATGTCCAGTACGAGCTCCTACTGCCTGCCACGTCTCGGCTACAACGCAATTACGCCGTAATGGCGCCGGTCAGTAATTTGCTAGCTGTGGTCCCCAACCCTCGACTACCGAAACTCCACAACGCCGAGGAAAGTTCGTGTTGCTTGCACTGGGTCAAGCCGTCGAAAATCACGTGTTGGAGTTGTCAACTTGTGCTAACTTGGTAAACTAGTCGTTAGGTGTTCGATGGCATAGGGTAAGGGCCCGTCGCCCTTCCCCGTGGGGAGAAAACTGAGCTTCACAGTTTCGCGTGGCCACATCCACTCGAGCAAGACATTTACTTTGAAGGAGAACTTATGGGCTCACCCAGAGACAAACCAGTTTCATGAAAGTGACTTCCGGATGTTAGTTTTTTAAAGGCGGCTCCCTACCTCGGCTTGAAGTGTGTTGCAGCGAGTTGCGAGTATTATTTCTGTGCATTTGTATATCTAGAAAAATTACACACTTCAAACTATGACCCTGCAAGTTCAGAAAAAATAACTAGCCTACGCTTATTAAAAAAAATTAACAGCTCAATCCGTAAAAACGATGTTTCCCGACTGCCGTATCTGTGAAAATAATTTAATGACTTGCGCATAAGAGATAATTGCATTACAAACACCAGTCAACTACGATCTTAAGAGCGTTCACGGGGCAAAAATGCGTAATTTTATATCTGTACGACATATAGTTAGTTTCATAGACGTTACTTGTGACTGCATTTTCCACTTGTAAAACATTTTTAGGTCTCAAGTCTTCCCATAGCGGCCTAGCAAACATAATATTTTCAAGTTACGGGAACATGCTAATATAAACCAACCGACTTACTCGAATGATACAATTTACACTGAAATTAGATAGTACGGGCCATATGCTAAAATATTTAAAACCACATCCGTTTGTATTTTTATATGACCATAAATGAAGAAAATTAACGTTAGTTTTAGAATTTTTTAAAAATTTAAAGTATTTGCTTTGTGCGATATTAAATCTTTCAGCGCATGACCCATACTATAAAACTTCAGTGTAAATTATTTAATTCGTGTAAGTCAGTTGGTTTTTGTTATTAGCATGTTCCCGTAACTTGCAAATGTATACTCCGACATACTGCTATTGGAAGACTATGAGCTAAAAATCGTTCCACAAGTAGAAAATGTAGTCGAGTAACGTCTGTAAAACTAACAGTATGTCGTAGAAATATAAAATTACGCGGTTTTGCAACGTGAACACCATTAAACGGGCTTCGAAACAAACAATATACCGTACAAATATAAGAATTATTAAAATACAAATTTGGCGTGCACACTTCCCTTAAAGTTCTACCGATTTTGTGGCTCACATACACACAGAGAGCCACCTTAAATACTTTACACAGCATTTTACGAAAGCTCGAAGGCAATCAGTTGACGGGCTGTAAAAACCGCGGGGGGGGGGG
>PNEQ01044415.1:0-39867 GCA_003012365.1 Medauroidea extradentata | reverse complement strand
TTTAGTTTTGCAGTGGTTTCGAAAATACTTTTTTTTAACGCCAATTAATACATATATCGAAAATTCTTTCTTGCAGTTTTAACACTTATATACCATCGTTTGTAACTGAATTTTTCTGTTGCAATACGTTAAACGGATTTTTAGATTATTACCCTTGTAATATCAATATTCAATATTAATTTTGTGGTCAAAATAAGCCAAAATTAAGAAAAATATTTTTTTGCTAGCAAACGGTAAATTAATATATAAAACGCTCTGGCAAAGTTGTGCATCGTATGACTGTACACAGTCTCAAATTTTTTAAAGCATTAGTTTAAAAAATATTAGTTATTTGCAATTGTCTGAAATAAATGAAAGACCATGGCCTTAAAATCGCTGACTGACATGGGCACAAATAAGATGCAAAGAGAATGCAGATTGTAACGGATCGCGTCATGTCCCAAGTTCACCTGGTTAGCTTGAGTTTGCTTACGTGATGTTCGCCCGCTTTACACTATTTCCGCCTGAGAAAAGTGCTCTGTAAATTGTTTACAATAACTGCGTTTCCACGGAGTAAGGATGTTTTAAAGCTCAACACAGAGGAGATACTTTAATTTGACGCTATTTTATTTTACCACATTTCCACTCTTTCCAGAGACCACGATATTTCGCGGAAAGAATTCTGCAACAGTGTTTCAATGCCTTATGTGCACATATGCAGCACTTGCTTCGTGGTCAATGAATGGCTGTTTTAATTTCTCAGCGTCTCAGGGTTCTACCCGCAAATCACAGACGTGTGGTGTCGCAGTGACCTTGTTTTCTGTTGGCACAGTCAAATGAGCCACGTCTGTGCAATAATACATTCCGCCAATAACCACGAAATAAAGCTTCATATATGCACATAAGACATTGAAACTAACTGTTGCAGAATTCTTTTCGCGAAAAACCGTGGGCTCTAACTATATCCACTATGCTCTTATCGATTTCAGATGGCACAAAATTAAGAACTAATGTTTTATGTACAGTGTCGTAAATTACATTTAAATTCAGGCTTCAAGACGCCAGTCATAAGCTGGGACAAACGTCTTGATAGGCACGGTAAACGTGCCTTCAGAACGACCTTGAGCTACCAAGATGTACTGGGTGTTGAATCTTGCGCAAATGTTGACAGCAAGTGGGGTAGAGTTTGGCGCAGTAGCTAGAGCACTCGTTTTCTACCAATGCATTCCGGGTAGGGGTAGGTCCTCAGATTTCCGCATGTGCCGGTCAATGCCGCTGAGTGGCAGGTTTTCTCGAGGATCTCCCGTTCCTCCTGCCCCTTCATTCCGGCGCTGCCCCATACATCATATCACCTCTCACCAGCGCTAGAGACCTAGGATATTAAAGTGCTGACGAAATATTTTCTTGACAGCGCGTACTAAAATGAGTACAGAACATTTTATTGCGGCAAGAGTCTTTATGTCCTGAAAACGACTGCTAAACGGATGGACGCAGCATACATATTCTGTTAGCACTCAGGGCCATTGGCATCAAGTTACTTCGCCGTCGTTACAAAGGCTGTTCCGGAATAAGTGGTCGTAAATAGCATTAATGGTAGAGTATAAGAAAGCAAAAAGAAACATTTGTTAGTGAACACTTGACCGGAAACGACACCCTGCAAAGTTGCCGGGGTTGACGCAAATGCTCACATTAGAATTGCACGCTCTGCTAGACGCCAGTTCAGTGGCTGGTAGGGTGAAGCGATTCCACTGAAGTGACACATTATGTCAGGGTCGGGAGGGGGAGTTGCCCCGTACGCAACTTTGCAGGGTTTTATTTTCGGACAGATGTTCGCTAACAAATAATGATTATTTATGTGTTATCTACCATCCTGTATCTTACAACTATCTCATTTCGGAACAACCTGTGTAGCGTTATTTTAGATTGGAGGGGGTGGGGGCAAGGGACGCTTGATTATACACAATTCATATTTTACGCACTGTTGAATTACTTCACGAACTGTTGACAATAAGGTGTAGCCTAGTTATTGATACGTAGGCCCATCAAGTAAGAACTCACGAAAAATTATTTTTTTTTTTGCAACGAAGACGGAAAAAAATGAACTTTTGAGAAAGACTTAAAACATCCCCCCCCCCTCCCATCCAACAATTTTCTCTCCGGTTACGAACCCTTGTAGTAATGCACAGTGAGTCCGTTCGTTGTAAGAATTTAATGTAGTAATCTCGACTTCGAAGGCATACCTCCACATAACTCTTACTCCTAACAACGTGCTTCATTTGATTGCGTACATGCATATTGGAAACAATTATAACAAATAATAGACGACCTATTGGGTGTCAAAACTTGTTAAGGTAAGTGCGGTGCATGCAAGTTGGGATCTGAAACATCGTCACGTGAGCGTGATCAGTTGGAAGAGTGGGGGTTATTTCAGGTTTCTGTATCGATCCCGAGAGACAGTGCTCCTGCCTTTCTGCAACGATCGTTACGTCGCTAGAGACTGGAAAATTTCGCGAATTCGATGAGTTCATTGTCTGCTGTTGCACTGAGTGGTAGCTATAATAGTGGACAAATAGTCGGGGCTTGAGTATGCATAATACAATGGATTCTAGCCTGTAGGTCATTGAATTCGCGAAATTTTCCAGACCCTACTGATCGCATTTAAGTGCAAGGTACTGTCGTGTTCTTTCGTTTTTGGCTAACCCTTAAATATTCGTAAGAGGGATATTCACCTAAAATTTCAGTGTTTTCATATAATTTAATATTTGTACAACTGCCTATATGTTTTGTGGACTGTGATTATGTTACTGTAATCAACATTTTTTCCAGCTTCCATAGTTTTTGTACGATACGTCGATCCAAATTTGCGTATAACTATTTTATGCTAGAAAGTAAAGCCACCTGACTTGGAGAAACAAAATAATTTACACTGAAGAACACTGTCGCGGACTACAATAAGCCATGCACGAACACAGCAACGAATACTTCCTTTTTAACTAAAATAATAATTGTTTTTTTTTTTTAAATTCATTAGCCTTTTACGAGAAAAAAATTCAATGCTGTTTTTTATACATGTCTTGGTGCAGTCCATGACAACGTTATTCAGTGTAAAAGTATTTTATTTCGTTAAGTCAGTTTTACTTTCTACCACTAAATTGTTTTATGCAAATTTGAAATTCGACAGGTCACAAAACAAAATATATTAAAGCTAAATAATCTTCATTGCTGTAAAAAATACACACTATTGTCTAGAGAACAAAATATTAGGATAATGATACCTCGTACAAATATAAACATATTGGCCTACATAAAAAAAATAATTTTTCGAAAGCCCGCTTTACGGCCTCAGCAGGCGACATCTAAAACTGTAGTAGTTTCCAAGAAATGTATTTAGATACGAAGGCCAGATTTTGACATTTTCTCTTCCTCGATAAGGTGGCGAAACAGGATTGCAGCAAAACCTGTTTTCCTCCCCCACCCCCTTCCGGCTAATCCCACGCAACCGTAGGATCAATTGAACACACCGAGTCGTCGTAGGGAGAGAATTGTCATAACGGGTTTTACACGACATGTTCACAAACATGGCATGCGAACGAAAAATTTGCATCCTACACACTGACTTGTCATTGAAAGAGTTGCTCGATATTACATTAATGTATAAGCCCGCCGCACACGATACAATATTTCCGACCAGTTCACTTACTAGAATGTTTACTAGTTTCTTTACTGGGTATGTTACAAGTCGATACACTAGGTGCGTTACAAGTTTCTGCTGCACACAATACTGGCTGGCATGCTTGTTTTGTAAAGAGAATTTACTCCACACGAGTCTGTCCAAGAAACTAAAACTTGCCGCAGTGACACTTCTCATTGCTTCAGACGCACAAAGGAATTAAAAAAAAATATCTTTGTGGGCAAGGAAATGGCTGTGTTGCGATGGAATCGGAATCGCGCACCCTTGTCATGTTTTTGGAAGAACTTGATAAGGAAAATTGTAGCTATTTTGTGTTTGTGTATATTTCGCCGACTTCCGAAGTTATTATTGCTGGAACTTCATTTTTTTCCCCTTCAGTCAGTTGGTCTTTCATCCATTTCTTTCCTTCCATGTTTATGTTTCTCAATACTCGCGCGCGCCAAACCTTCTAGTGTTGTTTTGATGAAATCCGATTGGCCGCTGCTTAAATATTGTAGTGTTGCTCGCAACAACAAAAAGGACACCGGCAATTAGGCAAATCCAGTACCTGAGCTGGCAGGGCCGCTAGTAGCAGGCTAGAGAAGCTAGTAGCCGAGCAAGTATGACTCCTAGTATACAATATTGTAAGGAATATTGTACCGTGTGCGGTGGGCTTTAGTTCCTTGTGTAAAAGAGTATTGGGTGATGAGCGTACCGTTTCAAGCTAAGTGAACTTTCATTAGCTACGTTAAATGTTATCTTGACTAAGGTATTTAAATTTTAAGGTCCAGTAAAAAGTCACTTCATGATACTTTTCACTTAAGTGTACTATTACGTCATAGAATGCGAAAGGTTAATTTTTTACTCTAATTTAGAATTATGACAGACCAAAAATATTTACAGGTTTTAAAAATAAACCTATACTGAATTAAACTATCAAACATTGCTATTTCACTAACTATGCAAATTGTTAGGAATAGTACTTGATAAGTATTGTGCAAATACTACACCTTGATTCTGTTCTAACAATAATGCTATTCACAACATACGTTTAATTTTAACGATTACATTTACAATCAAAAGAGTTAGAAAGAAAGAGCACATAAATTCACATTCAGAATTACGGACGAGAGTAAAATGCTAGGTAACTATCTTTTCAATATTTTCGAAAAGAAGCTGAAGTTACTTTATCCGTTCAAAATAAAACTTGCCACAATAATGATATATGAGCAAATATTATAAATATTAGAGTGCGATTATTTTTAACCTGACCGTTTCATCTGGCTTGTTCCAAAATTTAGAAAGACCATCAAAATCTCTAGCTTTTCAGACGAGATTATAGTAACTTAAAAACAGCAATTTTACGAAACTTTCAGTTAATTTTAAAAGCAAATAATATGCGAATTAGACGAATTCCTTTAGCGTAATCTAATGTGCAATGAAATTCAGAAAATTTTGGTGTCAGACTGTGCACCGTCAGAAATAGGCCTAACATTTCCCTAGACAAATGTATACTCAGAAAGTTGACAGTTTCTACACATTTTGTATATTTACTTCGAAGGAACATGACAGTTTCAATTAATGCATTCAGCTGCTTTCGACGTCTGTCAATTTTGTATTAACTTATTTTAATCGCCTAAACATACAGATTTCGTGTGTTACTTGAAAATAAATAAATTATATTTTTACCATGTGTGTTACAAGTCTGACCGAAATGAATTTCCAAATGTTCCACTCACTCATCATGATTACCTGGAATATAGGAGTGGGGCCGGCTAACTGACAGGCAGTGCGGAGCGGGAGTGATTTCAGAATTTTGGCTTCGATCTAATAAATACAATTATTATTTTGTAAATTACAACAAAGTGAATCTCGACAAAGCCGTCGGTCATTTACAGTATATTATTATGTTCGTAAACATGTGTGTATGTGTGTGCATGTGCGTATGTAGCTTATGTCCAGAAACGGCCGCATAATAATGACACCAAAGGAAACTAGAATCCTGGGCTAAATTAGAGACGAAAACATTTCAATGGGAACATGTTTGACTACACTTTATCACAGCGTGGCAACGCAGCAGTACAGAGTTAAGTTCGCTCTTGCGCTCAATGTCCAGGTATTATTATTTATTTTTGTTACGACGAACGGGATTTGAACCTGCGCCAATAATATGACAAAACAGTATTAGCAAGAGATAAAAAAAATCTGTGGAGCGCAAGCGCGAGAGGACTTGCTCCGTGCCGTGTTGCGACATTGTGCACGTTAAATAACATAGAAAGTTTTGCCAACAACGTTTCTCCAATTTAGTTAAGGATTCGTGTGGTGGGCTGCTTATACGGTATTTTCGGGACACCTTGTGTGTGTGATATATACACACACATACACGCACATTAGTAATTGCTGCGTTTCCTTTAGACTAAAATATTGTATATTTTCGGGCCTATGGAGTGTGGGAAGTTTCATACGTGCTCTTGGTGTCCCCGACACGGGTGCGACTTGGCCGCGGCGGCATTTCAAGACCGACGACGGCAGTTTAATTTATCGCGGGAGAAAACAAGTTGCTTGGCGAGCTTGAGTGCGCGCGTCGGAGAGAGTATATGTAAAAAAAAAAAAAAAGAGCGCTAGTTAAGTGGATGGGGGTGGTGGGGTCTGGGAGGCCATTTTGAGCTGCGGTGATGATTGGTCGGGTCCTCGGGAAGGAAAGCCGGAGTGGAGTGTAGGCACAATACGCCCGACACGATAACCCACTGCCGGGAGCGCCCGACTTGGAACCTGACAACCTGAACACGGAGAGTACGTGACGCAACCTTTGGCGACGTACTGTGTTAGAACAAATGTACAACGGCAAATTTGAGAGGGGGAGCTACGCCCGTCTGATACCTCGAGCACGCCCTGCTAGGATCTCCAGCTACATACAAATTCGCGAAATAAGAGTTCAAAATTGACGAAGCAGTAAATATCTAAATCTGATACTGCCAGTGGTCATCTATATGTGCAAAACGCACATGGCAAAAAAAATGTACATCTGATGCTGCTAGAGATTCTATTAGTAAAATGCACATATCAGTAAAGAACGGACGGTAAATCTGATCCTGCTTGGATCGTCTTTATGTGCAAATCGCGGTATAGTATAATACAGCAGACGGAACTAGGAACTCAAAAAGCAAGACCAATGCAGCTTAGTTTTGCCGGATCAAGTTAATTTGAGATACTGCAATTTTAACGTTTCGAAACACACCACAACACGAACTATTTCACGCATTTTCTCAGTCGAATGCCAGTACTTCCTGTTTTGCTAAAGGATAGGAGTACGGCCATATATAAATGGGAATGGCAACAGACAGAAGCTTCAGAATACAAGTACCTTGGCAAAAAGACGCAGAGTGACTTAGGGTGGAGAAGAGTGGTGTCTAAACGGAGAAGGACTCTATATATGCTGGTAAGGGTACTGAATTATGTTACTAGTTGAGGGGAAAAATCATATGGTAAAACCAATGTTTTAAAGCATGTGGCAACAGACTGGAGCCCATATTTGGAATCGGGAGCGGGAGAAAGTGCAAAGACGAGCTACAAGGTGGGTGAAGGATAAATGGCGAAGTCACGGACAAGCTGGTGATGACGCAGGGAACTTACTAAGTAAAGGAGAATAGTGGGAAGACTAGTCGGAATGTAGCGACTGATGAATAGAGAAGAAGTTAGGTAGCCGGTTAACTACGGAAGAGTACAGCGGAAGAGGGAATAATCGCGAGAAGACCAATGATGAGGAGCGGACCAGAGAGGGTAGGTAGGCAATACTTAGGAGGTCTGAGAGGAAATGGAATTTACTTTCGGAGGAACAGGTGATGGTGAAGGGATTATTGGTTCATAAGGAGGAGTTACAGCTTGCCACTGGGTGGTTGTCCAATTGCAAGTTACTATTATTATTATTATTATTATTATTATTATTATTATTATTATTAGGGAATATACTGCCAACAAATTTGGTGTTCCCATTGGAAAAAATGCAATAACGTCCATAACAGTTAACTAGAGCCTAAATAACATAAAATAAAGAGCTTGTACATATTCCGATACAGTATGTTTTTAAAACACCCATTACACCAAATGCCCAGGCAAATGAACTACAACTATGATTTCGTAAGAAAAAATCCTGGCTAGACCCAGAACAGAAAATTGATAAAACTTTCATTTCAATGATTAAAACGTGGATTAAAATGCTTACGGTCGGAAATAATATTGCATTTTAATTAACTGATAAGGCCTTTTGTGTCGGATAGAATACGTAAAAATCCACGAATGGTTTAATATTTTAACTGGTACTTAACGGACTACTCTATGCCGAAACTAGACGAAATACGCCTTTAGGTACCCGAACAGCATCAAGTTTTAAAGCAAACATTCTGTAGTGGATAAAGGAAATGTGTGTACGAAAGCTGAGTGAATTTTTATACCAACATTTATTTTATTTCAACCCTTCATTCCTAAGAAAGTTACCGAGCGAGATGGCACAACGGGAACATGTTGGACTCGCATTCCAGAGGACCCCGGTTCAAACCCCGGCTCCGGCTAGCCTTAGTTGCGGTTTTCCACGGTTTCCTGAAAAGCTCCTGCGACTGCTGGGGTGGGATGGTCGACTCCTCTCCCAGCTCCTGTCAAGTTGTATGTCAGTCTCTAATGACTTCGCTGTCGACGAAACGTAAATTCCACCTACCTTACCTTACCTATGAAAGTAGTATGTACAAAGGGTGGCCACTTATAGCAACAAAGAAAATTCCCTGACTTTTCACTGACAGAAAACAAAGTTTACCTGATTTTCACAAGAAAAAAACATTTTGGCATTTTATTCAACACATTCTTCAATAAAGATAAATATTTAAAGTCCTTTCTTACACTAATGATGGTGTACTTGATAAAAAATTCAACAGAAATTACTACGCACTTAAGTATAATCACCTCTACATTTTAGTAATTTTTTGAACAAAAATATGTTTTCAAAACTCAATTTCCTTCCTATGACATTTGTGGATGCTCAAAATGAACGAGCCAAGAAAATTCCCTGAAATTTCTCAAATGGACCATAATTTCCTGAAATTTCTCAAATGGACCATAATTTCCCGAAATTTCTCAAATGGACCATAACTCTCCGAAATTTCTCAAATGGACCATAATTTCCCCGAAATTTCTCAAATGGACCATAATTTCCCCGAAATTTCTCAAATGGACCATAATTTCCCCGAAATTTCTCAAATGGACCATATGGACCAAAACTCCTCTGAAATTTTTCAAATGGACCGAAATTTCCAGGTGGAAACAATTTCCCTGAAATTTCCATGTGGAAACAATTTCCCTGAAATTTCCAGGTGGAAACAATTTCCCTGAAATTTCCAGGTGGAAACAATTTCCCTGAAATGTCCAGGTGGAAACAATTTCCCTGAAATTTCCAGGTGGAAACAATTTCCCTGAAATTTCCAGGTGGAAACAATTTCCCTGAAATTTCCAGGTGGAAACAATTTCCCTGAAATTTCCAGGTGGAAACAATTTCCCGGAAATTTCCAGGTGGAAACAATTTCCCGGAAATTTCATAGTGGAAGCAATTTCCCTGATATCTCCAGGACTTCCTGGTGAGCGACCACCCTGTTATATTGTGAACACGCCGATTGTTTGGACGGTGTACTAGAACAAGGTAGCGCGATGGGCGCAGTTAGCGGGAAGCAAACTCGCCCGCACGGACCGCGGGCCGGTGTGGCAGCAGGTAGAATACTGTGAGGAGCGTTGACCCTTGCGCAACATCCGGACACGATTCCACCTGGCCCCGCAGCACAGCGAGCCGCCAGTCCTTCGCCAGGGATTCCGAACCACATTGCTCGCCAGATACACGTTCTACCTAACTACGCTTTAACAATTCGCATACAACGTGCGTAATAAAAGGTAACATTCACTAACTCCCTGTTGTTGTGTTTCCAAGAAAATTTTGCCAAATCTTAAAACAGTAATAAATTAAGAAAAACTCAGCATGATTAGTGAGACGAGCTCTTAATTACATGTCAAAAATTTCTCAATGTATTTTCTGCAAAGGAATAGTAGACAAAATTAAAATAAAATGTTTCATGTTGGCTTCGAAGTTACTATTTTCACCTAATTTACCTCCTGAAGGAATCTATTACAACGGGTACTTTTCAGCTAAATTTAATGTCATTAACATCACTGTACTAAAATATTAAAAACCGTACGCCTTCGGTTTTAATAGTCCTATACAGCATGCGCTAGGTGCCGTGTTTGAGGTACGAAAACAGGCACATGATAAGAACTATACTGTTTCATGAGTCTAAAACCGCATCTATGTGCGGGGCGCGAAAACGGCGTGCAGCTTTTGGTGGTTGGACATTTCCTGTTTAGACTTTAGGCGGGGACACAAACTTTTTATTTATGAAAAGTGCGTACGCTTGCTTTTCTATGGAAATGTTTACGTGATAGCAGTTTGGAAAACCGTTCTTAGCTATTTTGTGGTGCCCCGAAATCATGATTCTAAGCATAATATGTAGAAAACAAAAATAAAGTGTAGTTATCTTTATTTTCGTAGACAAACATATCGAACACACGTTTTTTTTTTTAAATAATAATAATAATTTTAACACTTCTTACACGCTGCAACACTGTTCATGTGTCAACTGCATAGGGCTATAAGATACGGTCGCACATAACAGTCTTGCAGACACACGTTGTCGGCTAAGTCTAACGCGTTTACGACGTTTAAATCGGCAAACTAATATTATTTATAGTGCAAGATGACAACGCTGATTACTTTCTCAAGACATGAG
Source organism: Medauroidea extradentata (assembly GCA_003012365.1). Lineage (NCBI taxonomy): Eukaryota > Metazoa > Arthropoda > Insecta > Phasmatodea > Phasmatidae > Medauroidea > Medauroidea extradentata. The sequence continues at coordinate 29,400 of PNEQ01044415.1, read as the reverse complement.
AGAAGCAAGGTAACGAAACTACGACGGTCAATGAGGTAGTTCATAGACCACTGAGCACAAATAGAAGAGTGTATTACTCGTGTTGATAAGAGTGTGTGTAAGGGATTATAAATCAAAATTCCATTTCGAAAAAATTAAACCTGGAATTACACTTACGACACGACTGACTTGTAACACATAATTTAGCAAATACACTAAGTTACATAAAAACCTTCCGAGAACATCGGCCGCAGCTGGACAAGAAATAAGGCGATTCCCGAACTTGTAACAAGTCCGAAACGATCCCATGCGTGACTTTACAGCTTGTTAGTCTCAAAACTCTTACGTCTGAGGACCTGGGTTCAAAACCTCATGACGTGCAAATAAGGTTTTTGAAATCTCAACAGCGTGCTTCGTTTCTCCTCTCAACAAATATATAACCCGCAAAATGCACTTAAGTTACATAAAGGCATGCTTGCCCGGTACCTAATCAGTGATGTGAGAAAATTTACCGCTACAATTTAGGGAAAAAATATAGCTACGCTTGTACAACTACAGACATTTGTAACTGCGTTCAATTTACAAAAATTTCCGTTTCCCCAACTTACAGCCAAAGGACAAGCGTCTTTAGGTCCTTTACACTATATTTTGTTATTTAATTAGGCTGAGAAATTAATTGCAAAACTAAACATCATTGTAAAAATAAACTTTCATAATTCGTACTACTTATTCATTGTAGCTGCACAATAACTTCGATAGTATTGGGCTAACTTATCAAAAATAGTTTAGCTAAATAATATTTATAGTACGTCAAATGACAAATAATATTTTTAAAAAAAAAATTTTTTCATGTGTAAATGTAAGGTAAGTGGTTTTTACGTCTCGTCGACAGTGAGGTCATTATATCCGGTGACATACAACTTGCTACAATGACAGGAGCTGGGAGAAGAGTCTGCCATAACCTCTGTTAAGGAAACATCCCAGTATTCATCTGGAATGATTTTGGTAAACCATGTAAAACAGAAATCAGGATGGTTGGAGCCAGGGATGGAACCCGGGTCCTCCTAACTGCGAGTACAACATGTTACCGTTGATACACCTCGCTCTATCGATGTGTAAATGAACAAAATATTTTATTTACTTCGATATATTTATTTTAAAAAACCGCTACGGGATATTAATACATCATTTAGGCCTGCAATGTCATTTGCGACAGACGTAAATGCAGTTCTATAGGCAATAAACTGAGCACTCAAAACTTATAATTGGTCCCGTATATGTTAAATTTTGAGCGTACTGTAACGTTTACACGGGTTTATAGCTACCAGAACGTTTCCATACCAAAACTAGTTAACGTGACTGCAAAACGGCTGGAAGAAAAAATTATGAAGTGCTCATTTTATCGTGAACAACCTATACACGAGTGCGGATTCGAGATAGTAAAGTCATAATTATGAAATACTTCCAAACATATAAATTAAAAACAAATCCATGTTTTCGACTTTACACTAATCTTTACTAGAAAACGAAGATAATTGAATGCCCACTGCTCAGAAATGTGAGGATGGTTGCAGCCGATCCAAGCCTGTACGTTATGACTCATCTGTTCCCTCCGTAACCTTTTCTTACCGTGCTCAATCTTGTGTTACAACCCGAGGCGGTTCCAGATAAAGAAGAGTACTTTTGAAGATCACGTTGTCTATGGCAACAAGAAACACGTTTTATTATTACTTAGGACTTAATTTTTTTTTTATTTAGTACGGGACAGCCTATAAACTTCTATTGTCACAAAGGTTTCTTTGTTTATATTAAATAGAAGCAGCAAAATATAAACTATCTGAAGTAAAAAAGTAAACAAAATTTCAAAAGTGCTCACATTTTATCCGGAAATCACCTGTACCGACTATTGCCTTGCACGTTAGCAAATGCCTCTACTGACTCACGCTTTTAATGGGATTCACTGTTTTCAACAAAATGAGGTCACACGAGCCCCCCCCCCCCCCAACCTCGCGAGATTACGTGACCATTCACAAGGCCACTCGGCGCTCTCGCAGTCTGTTGAACGAAGTTGGTGAGATACTAACTAGGCGACACCATCAGTGGCGTTGTAAGGTTTTCCCAGCACACATGTCCTCACTCTGCTGAAAAAAAAATAGCATTATAGGCCTATACTAAACTTTTAACTGTCTCATTCAACCATAACAGACCAGAAGCTACAAATTGCAAAATATTAAGCCGTGCTAATTTATACTGACGTTATAATGATAGTGTTTTTTTTCCCACACTGGTGCTACATACTTTTTTTTACGAAATGCTTCCAATAAAAATTCGCGACTGAAACCAGTCAATTCTATTTAGACGTTTTACAAAATAATGCACCTTCCGTTCGCAAATATATATTATTTGATCGGTTTAGGATTATTTTCATAACTAAATTGGTGATATTTTGGGCGAAAAATCAGAAGTTTATTGCCACGAAAAAATAGGTATCAATAGTGATATATTTGTGACAAAACAATGTAGGAAATATTCCTAATGAAAATTATGTTTTCTCTCACTGTCAAACTACGGGCGTGACGTAGGATATTTATTCCACTTTCGGACCAGGCTAAGTACATGAAGGTATACCTCTCGGAAAAATCACTACCTACGTACGGTAAATTTGAACGTACTTGGTGAAAATTACGTGATGTTAAGAATGATAAATATACTTACGACTATTCAAACAAACTGTTGTAAAAGACACTCAACCTGGGGAGATCCAAAGATACTGGGTAGCAAGGCGCTTGTAACAGGGAAAAGAAAATACGGAAACAGAAGCTAGAGAGTAATGTGAGTGTATGACAAGAGTCGTACGACCGTGACAAGCGGGACGACGCTAGGTAAGATCTACGATGGCTTACTGAAAATACCGCAGGCCTTAACAACTGTTTGCCACCGTAATTCCGATGAAATTCCCTGGCACTTGAATTTGAAATTAGGAAAGCATTTTAATTCGACTTGAATCGAACGAGCTCCGACCGATCACGTGCGCATTAGCTTAACAGGGCTTTCTTTGAAAGATTTTTACAATGGGGGTGTAAAACAAGCTGAATGTTTTGTTGGAGTGTGTGTGTGTGTGTGTATATAAACACACACACGTCATTGCTAGCGAATGTTGTTGAATCGCAGGCACACCAAAGGACAGAACATGAAGAAATATGACCAGCATAAATACGAAAGTGACAAACAAAGGAAGGCAGTAGGGCTTAATGGTCGCAGTGTGTGTGTTGACTACGGCCATTTATGGCTTCCTTGGTTTGTTTCTTAGCTTCGCAGTACGGTAGTAAATTGATACTTTTAGAAACCAACTGTTTAAAAAAAATTACTAGGAATACTGCCGTTATTACCATCCTGCTATGTAAGCTTTTATGAAAAAGCAATACGGTGTGATAAATATATTTTTTATTGCTAAGCGCCCGCGAGTATGAAATTTGTCCGTAATAATTATTATAAAAGTGAGTTAATACACGTCTGTTATACAACAGTTGAAGGATTGTTATGTTGGCATTAATGTCTTAGAAATGATTCATCTGTATTATAAACAGCGGCTAAAATATTTAAAATCTTTTAATGGAGAATGTACAGGATGTGTTCATTTTCAGGAAATGAAATAAAATATATATTTACATTTAGCATATACTAAAATATTTTAGAGGTGGGGTCGGATGAACAATGTACGTCGGCTTGCAGTGCAGCCGTCAGCCTGGCAACGTTGTTGACGTTTGGCGGAACGATACATAGTTGGTATGTACAGATCCAAGCAGAAGCAGGGCCTCCAGAAAGCATCAAGTTAAAGTACGGCGGGTATAGCAATGACATATATCCAACAAAATCGTTCAGCTTGTCAGTCAGTTCTTTCATTCCCGGCGCTGCCCGGACCAATCACGAACTTGGCCATGCGTGGCTGTTGAACTGTGTTGCAGTTAGTTAGCAACCCCATGTTTATTTTTTCAAACGGCTATGCACGTAGCTCCAGGAAAGCCTGGGCGTAGAAGTATTTTTACGTGTTCAAAGCATAGTATTGCTGAAGTGATAAGAACTATACGCCTCACACTAGCCTCCAGGCACAAGTCGTTAAACTTTTCGCCGAAAACTCGCCTCTATGAGGCATTCAGAGGTGACGCTATTATTTCACGACCTAACATTCAAGACGAAGTTAAACTGTGCACGCCTACCTTTTAAAAGATTCTACACCAATATTGTAATGCCTAAAGAAGACCGAAAAAAACACTTATTTTCGTAATATTCTGCCGCGAGAAAATAAGCTTTACAGATACCTGGAGACACTGAAATTAGCATACACACGTGTAACGTTTTTTGAATGTTATTCCCCAGGATACAGCATTCACATACGTTGAGCAGTTTTCGAATAAACTTTGTCGGCTAAAACTCTGCACATAGATCTGCTTCCCGAGCAGTCAGTCACCTGAAACCGTTTCAGATGAATATAACACTGATACACAGCACACAATTTTACGTTGATGGCAACCGAACTTGACCTTCCACAAATATATCTTAATGAAGTCGAATAAGGACGCGACGCCACAACATTTATTACCGTGTTCGCACAGCTGGAATCATAGCAGGATTTCAACATGGGAAATAAGCTGTGAGAAAAAGTAAATGTTCTGGATCGGCTGTGTGGTTACACGACAAAGAAGCTAGCGAATACACGCCCATAAAGTAGGCTACGGTACCGCAACGACGCTAACGCGCAAAGCAATGAACCAACATGAAAGTTTTCCGTCATGCCGTTTCTTTCTCAGAGGATATGTCACTTGTATTGACAGAATACATACAGAATATCCAGAAAAAATGCATAATAAGTACACCAAGCGAATGTTGGGCTAAATTAGCGAAGAAAATGTAAGTGACAAAATATTGTATGATGACATTTTACATGCACAATGTGGCAACAAACCCTTGTAGTTAGTACCCTCTTGCACTCCACACATATGGTACTTTTCTTAACACCACTGTTCTGACCTTTTTTATTATGGGTTCAGGCTAATATCCCGAGCAGTCCGAACATGATTCCACATTCACTTGACGTAACATACATAAAATAGTACCTGGTCTTGGGAGCGCAGCAAGAGAACTTTCTCCGTGCAACGTTGCCACATTGTGCACGTAAAATGTCGCCGTACAACATTTTGCCACTAACATTTTCGTCTCTAATTTAGCCCAGGATTCGCACGGTGTGCTTAATATGCGTTTGTTTCTGGATACTATGTACACACAACGCAGTTAGTTTCTCCTATATCCGTTGATATATATTGGGGTACGAGAGTCTGAAGAAGCCGTTGGATGCCTTCAAAACAATATCCTTACGTGCATAGATTGGTAAGTTACATTCAGCACTTCTGAGCTTTACTTTCGTAAATTAGCACACTGGACGTACGCGGAATAGTTTAATAAAAAATGAACACCCTAACACCGTGTAGTTTGCACCAGTATCAAAGTCAACTGTAATTTAGACCTAAATTTTAAAAGGAATTCGGCATTGAGAAACAGCAGTCCGAATAAGCCGATTTTAGACAAGTTTTAAGGGTTTTAAAATAATACTTCCAATGTGCGTGGTGTCTCGAAAGTCATTTTTTATCGTAGGTAAGCATTGCGGACGCACATTTACTGGTGTTTGACAAAAAACGTTAACTCCGAACACGCCTGCACGCCGTTCAGTCCGATTCAACTACGGTAACAACGGCAGAATGAGTTCACGTCGACCAACAAGAACGTACATATAAAAACAGTTGCTTGCAGATACCGCCGACGACCGACTGAAGCTACACCACAATGTCAACCCCACTTTTTTCCTAAAACCCAAAATAGAAATATTTTTTCACACGGGAAAACCGCGGATCAACGACAGTCCTCAGGTCGTAAGTGTAACTCCCACAAGCCTGTCTGCATGCCGTGGCACGAAATACGAAGGCAATGGAAGTGCCTCGTCTCATTTCAAAAGCAACGAGCAAGTGCATTTTGTCCCCTCGACAGTTGGCACGCTCTAGTTGGCAGTTAGCTGTTCCATTAAAACAGCAGTGATGTAGAAAACCGCCGGAGTATGCGAGTATGTGAGGAATGATCCGGATGACCTACAAACATATTAGTGTACCTTCGCAATGGTACACTGAAAGCCAACAGAAATTTAAAGCTACCTATTCGTGGGGAATCATCACATTTTCATTGTATTTTTCATAAACTTAACACTGTAAAATATACGAATATGCTTGTAGTTGTACGAAAAATGTAAACTAGTCTCCAAAAGTGTTACTAACCTACAAACAGTTAAAGTAAAAAAGTAAGTGCTTAATGAACTGCTTCACTAAAATGTTCTAGAATATAGTAAAACTTACCATGCTTACATTTTAACGAATGTGTACGCTAATTCTTAATGGATCCCCTTTCAAACAGAGGCCGCGGTGACCGAGAGGTCAGACCTCTCGCCTCCCACCAAGGCGATCCGGGTTCGTTTCCCAACGGGGTCGGTCCCCGGATTTTCGTATTTGGGAATCGTGCCGGACGATGCCGTTGGTCGGCGGGTTTTCTCAGGATCTCCCGTTTCCCCCGCCCCGTCATTCCGGCGCCGCACCATACTCACCTCATGTCACCCCTCACCAGCGCCGAAGACCTCGAAATCTCTCTCACTCCTTTCATATAGACTACTACTACCACCCTATCTCTCCCAAAAATAAAAACATACACGCAAGGCGAACGGAACAATCTTTCATTGTTTCGTAATTTTATCAAGCACTGTTTAATTGGTAGAGTTGTTGGCAATGTTAATTAACTGGTCAAAATAACTGTAATAACGAAACACAACCGAAAGGCATTGTTTTAGTTCGTACAATACGTTTACAGAAGTGTTTTTTACGGCTTCGATGTTTTAAAGCTATTTTCAGATTGTTTCACTAAACGCGTGCGTCATAACGGCTCACACTACGGAACGTTTTGAGATTAAAGAACGCGAGGCCAGGTAGCGGAAATATTTGGCCTAGTTCCACTTGACTGTACAATTTTTTTAATATTATAAACATTTTAATTAATTTTCTCACGCCATTTATTTTGTAAATTACAGCTCCATGTCACTGGTAGTTTTACGTTAATATTTAAAACTATTCGAGTAGAATATACCCATGTAGTTGTTCTTGCCGTTACAATTCAAATACGAGACGATTAACAGACAAATTAGATAGTATTTTATAGTAACAATATTTTTGTAATATTAATAACATTACTTTAACACATAGTATTTTTCAAGCGAACATCAATAATTTTTTTATAGATTGAACATTTAGGCGAAAATTGACGGTTTCAATAATGACGTCTCATAACTCCAGTTGTAAATGAAAACACAGTAAATCTTAACACAGAACCATCACACATTCTACAATATTTACTCAAAATCTATCAATGGAATCGATATATGCATTATTAATGGCTGCCTATGTTTAATTTGTTATGGACGGTTTATTTATTTCGTTTCATTTCAATGTTCTCACTTAGGCCAGCATTAGGCCTACAATGGAGGAATTATCTTTTAGAGAGTTTTCTTTGTAAAAAAAATGCACAATGTGAATGATTTCGGTTACTTCCCGAATTCAAATTTCAGTTTCAATATATACCACTTACAAAAAATGTCTTCAATGGCGCTACTTCCCCACTATACAGCACTGGTAAATAACTAAATTTGTGTTGGAATTCTTACCGACATCTAGAGGAGCATACAGAAACCGTTACCTAATTATTACTATTGTTATTTTCCCATAGGAAAAAGCTAACGGTCAAAACATTGCACACCGTTTTCGCGCCCCTCGCATTAAGGCTCCTATCTACCTGTGCTTGAAACGCATTGCAGTGAGTTACAAATAATCGTATTTGGAATAATCATCCCAACGCGCAATACGTTTGTACGTCCATGGAAAAAAAAAACATATTTCAAACAATGTTTCTATCAGTTTAAAATTTAGGATAGCTTATTGGAATTACGATTGCACAGAACGCAGATCTGCAGACACTAGACAGGAGGAGGTGATGGTACGGTCAACCCCAGGAAGGCGACTGGGTCAATGAGGCCCTGGAGGGTGGGGGCATGTCACGGTCGGTGGAAACTGTCAGGCGCTCGACTGGCGCGCAGAGTTGACTGGGAAGCACTGGGGAAAGTGGAGAGTGGAGACTCCACGTGGCAAGCTTCGTGGCTGGCGGCTATTGAGTCGTCAGGAATGCGACCAGCAGCACAGGCGTATATAGGTTGTTCGTTGAGTCAGCACTTGAGACACCATATTGTTTAGAATTATTTAATTTACTGTGACCTAAGACGTTACATAATGAGTATGGTACAATCTATACACTTTATGTTAAGTGCTACGTACGTTCATTCCTTACATTTAAATACGACAGGAAACAATTATCTGAGAAGAAAACCAGTAACTAAGGTTTCAAAAATGCTGTCTTTAACCCGGACCACACATAACAGTCTACAACGGTTATACTTATAAATCAAATTCGGGTAGAAATAAGAAGAAATATCTACCATAGAGTTGCTAGTTTCATTACACAAGAATATGAGGAGACAATATTACTTGATGGTTGAATATAAGCGAACAAATAGGCAAAGAGTTCTCATGACAAGCTTTATAAATTATGTTTTCGATGGATTCTTTCTGTATTTCCATCCGCAGACTAATCGACCGCTATTTCGCGACCGTCAGAACGCGATAAAATGCAAAAGGCACGTTTCAACTAGTAAGAAACACACAAGAAGAAGACTACGTGAAAACTCACTAAGAGTTTTTTTATCAGCAATCTCAGCAAAGTACCTTGACGCAGGCGCAAGTTAAGTCTTACTTCTTTGAGAGTTTTCACAACCAGGCTACGTACACGCTTTCGTAAAACTCCAGTCTGTTAGCAACAATGAATCAATTAAATAAAAAAATCAGATACGTTCGTATTTACAGTTGACATAACTAAGTTAAAATTAAGAAGACTAAACACTAATATAATTTGAACCAATATAAAAGTAACTATGCGTGAAATGTAGCGTATCATGCTTTGTCGTTAAGCCAACATTCATACTATGTATTTTAATACTAGGCTAATCCTATTTACTTTTCGTTAATCTGAAAACAATAACTAGATATCTTAGTTGTGTATTAATATTTAAATTCCACAATTATTATAGCCCGACCTATATAATTTATTTAGACAGACCCAGTTAATGTATAACAAATGAAATGTAATTTATGAGACATTGTTAGACATCAGAAAAATGCGCGTTTTAGTTTAGGCACAAGCTAGAATTCAATCAACTGTAAGTTCGTATCACTTTCACAGTTGGTTCTCGACTTATTTGACACCTCGTGTAAGTCGCGGCATCAATAATAAACATTGAACTAAATACAGGTCCATCTCACTGTGTGTAATAAACAGCTGCTGTGTACTTGAGTGAACATATATTCTTGGAGGTTCGCCTACGGGTCAGTGAATCAGCTAAGTTTTCCTGTCTCTAGACTAAGTTTGTACTAAAAATCCACCAATACTAGTTACGCTGTAACGTACAAATAGAAATGAAATCAAGGCCAGTCGATAACCTAGTTAGTCTCTCATTGCAGCACACTTGTATCATATTGAATAGGTGTTCACGGGTGCTTTGTAAACAGCACGTGAAAACAAGACCTCTTTAGTGTGCGGTTTGTTCGCCATAGAATAGAAGCGGGCCGTCCTCGACAAGGTGAACGACCTACCCGCAGGGAGAAAGTGGTGTACCTGCCCCTGGACAAACAGAACCACCCCCCCCCCTTTCTCATTCTCATCCGGCAGCTGCAGCCCGTCAACTAGGAGTACATTTCCGCTTCCATTCAAGCGGCGCCCGCTAGAACTGTTGCGTCGCTCGTCGTCCACGTGTCAAGTCGGCTCTTTCGCGGTCGTCAAACTGTTTCAAGAACTATGTAACGCCCACTGGCTATAAATATCATACATAATTTGTTATTTATTTACCTGTGCCAAATATACATACTGCACGTCAAATATTAACACTAATTACATTACTGCATTACTTCGTAATAACTACCCTTCTGTACTGAAAAAAAAAGAAATACAGATATTTTACTTTTCTCAATTGAAAAGAAAAATTGCGCTCAAGCAATGAGTCACACTGGCGAAAGATTTGTTCGAAATTACAGAATTAGAAAATATTTTGTAGTACAGCTCCTTTCTCGAGAAAAAAAAAAGGGGGGGGCCTGATTTTCGAATCTCTGCGTAATTCAACAAACTTTCTCTACGATAGGGAAAGTTCTATAATTCTGGGTATACCTACCTCAAATTAGCTTACGAGTGTACATAAAGCATATCCATGTTCGTGTGTTTTAGGTTCAATTCTGTGTACATTTATGAAAGAGACTGCAAAAATACGACTTGTCATATATAGACTAGCATGTTGGTTTCACAGTTTTTTTCTAATTCTGTGTAATGAAAACACAAGTGCGCTGGCGGGCGCCATAGACGACCCTTGATTGTTCCATCACTCGCGTCGTGGCCTCAAAGAGCATAGCGCTGAACTGGCGTCAGACGTCCCCTCGAGGGCTGCCTACCACACACTCTTCAAGCAGAATTTAAACATTTTTATGGCAGCCTACCACGGCGGTGCTGACGCTTGTAAGCGAAAACCTCCCACAAAGTCGCCTTGGTCCTAGCAAACTTTACCGGTATGCGTGATACGCTTTTAGAATAAATAGGTCACTCGGTATGAACTGTGCGGCGCGACGCACGGAAGATTGCGTGACCGCCGCGACGAATGATTCTCAGGTAGTTCCAGAAGAGTCGTGGGGAGGACTTCTAGGACTCGCCGGGGGGGGGGGGCTGAACACGGCATGGGATACGTATCACTGCTGCTGGAAGTCTCGTGCCACTTCCTACCTTATCTCGGCAACCACACATCACACATCCTTTCTGCGAGTATAGTACAGACTTCACACTAGCCGACCGCAGTGGACGCGAGTCACAAGACATAGTGTATTGCTGCATGGCCAACTATCCCCATTTACTATCGGCGCACGATAAGATTTCTTCAAGAGGAAAAGCGGCAAGGTAGACTTTTCCTAAACAATTTTCAAAGCTTCCTCGCGACAGGCAGCTAAGAAATAAATTATAGCAAAAAAATAATAATTCGGAAACTTTACGAGGAGCGTGGATAATTACTCTGAGAAACCCCAGAAAAAAAAAGTTTCGCCAATAAATACCAGGATATTTGGCGAATGAGCGAAGCAATACAATACGATTACAAGACACAAAACTACGTACAGAGCACCCACTGACAAAGGACAACTTCTCAAATATACGGGAATGGTGCAATTGCGATTGCATCGGTCGTAGCTACACCAATTTCCATCATCTCGCCGGTGACAGCGTGTATTCCTGTGCGGAAGAGTATTCCTTCATACATTTTTAATACCGCCGACGCCGCACAGGTTATCAGCTTCCACCATGACCCCCGGACGGGTCGAAGTCGAATCCACGACGGAACGCTTCCCTTTCCCCGACGGCACGGGCGAGATCTGGCGCTGCCTGCCTCTCCCCCTCCAACCCTCCTTCCACTTCCACATGGCTCGAGGTCATCGCACGGAGGCTCCCGGCCCGCTCCGCGCGGCGTTGCCACGTCGACCGCCCCGGCCAGTGCGCGGGAGGCGGCAACGCCGGCGAACAAGGGACCCTACCCTCCTGCGGGCAGAGCGCACGTAAATATAACTGGCGGGACTGGGTGTCGAGACCCGCCCGCTGGAAATATAGCCCGTCCACCCGCGGCCGACACACCCGTTTGTCCGTAGCATCGACACTTTACACAGTCACAAACTTACAGCGCAGTGAAGATTCCACGAGTCTTACCTCCAGATCTATGCCATACTTCTGCCGTGTTCAATTGACGACTCAAATCCATTACGTAAAAATATCGCTTGTTCGTCTGCTTACCTACCGGTACTCTTCATACGAGTGTTGAGGTTTAGTTGCGTAACACCTCACTTGTGTCTGCTCGGAAGCACGAGGAATGATATTGCGGCAAATACAGTCTGTGTCAAATAATATACTGCAATGGGTAGACAAATGCCTTTTGTAACGTATACCAGCAACCACGGTTTTTTATTATTCGTTGTCAGAGCACATTACAGATTTAGTGGGTATTTTTTTTACCACAGACTTAAAAATGCAGATTTCAGTTTCGATACAATCATGTTACCAGTCTAGGTGAAATCTGCGGGCCGCGGTACTATATTAGGCCTATTGTATTCAATCCCGGGAGATTAAAGTATCAGTTTGCTGCTCGTAACTGCATAGTCTTTCACATATGCAAGCAGGCCTACCACAACTTTGAGTATTTAATCACAATTGAACATCGTAGCGTATTATTTCCCACTTGACACCAATCGCCTCAACGTCATGATTATGACGCTACTCCACTACATCAGATAATTAGCAGTACATCCAACGTGAACCAGTACACTCGAACATTATCTTCCCACATTCCGCAATTGTATACGACACTGAAGAGTTTCAACTAACGGACGACGAGTGGCATTTCCTTGTAGAACCACTTAGGTGCCCTCCCTCTTTTATTCCAACTTAACTTTCAGTTGCTAGGCAACACCAAAATAAAGGGGTAGTATGATCATTCTCGAATGAAAATATAATCGCTGCTACTCTCACAAGGTTGTCGTCATGCAAATTAGCCACGGCGTACCTTTCCAAGCCATCTTCCTTGTCAGCAAGTATTACACGAGTCCAGTGGAATAGGAAGGAGTCAGGGACAGGTTAGGGCGGCTCAGGGGTTGCAATGCTTCATTGTTTTGATTGCCTCCTACTTACAACGGCAATGAACCTCGTGTTCCGTTATTGTAACGCTAACCCTGCTTCACACACGATACTATTACCTATCTCATGTAAGTATTCCATATGTTGACAGTTCACTTCTGAGGAATGTGTGTGCAAACAGGATTGCAGAGACCGTGCTTTTCTAGGAAGCCGGGTAGGTTTAAAGCTCCGAACAATGGAACTGCCTGTCATTTCTCAGAAGAAAATGTCAATATATGGAAAAGTTACATGAAACAGACAATAATAAAAACCAAAACCGCTACTGCCTCGGTTTCTCACAAATCAGGAAGTAGAGTTTTGAGGTCGATAGGGCACAAGTTTATATTTACTTAAATTTTTCCAATTCATAAGGAGTTAGAGATTGGGTTTATTATGATTGTGGTCACTAGTCGCTCGCGTGCATTAATACTAAAATTTCAATCCATATTCAAATCGGTGTGGACGGATTGAATTGTCTCTATAAACACACCTGGATTAGACCTAAATAGGAGTGTAGAATCTGAATTGAAACATTAACTTTATAAAAACCCATCGGACTTAACTGAACGAATACGAAGCGGTCGCCACATTGAATCGTTTCTTTGGTTATACGACATTAGAATTCTTGTGCGTTAACTAAATAGGCCTATACCATTTGAATGCTATAATAATAATTGTACGTGTAAAAATTAATTCAAAAATATTTCGATAAATGAATTGAAACGAAACATGCAAAAAACCTTGCCTCTTGGATTTTCGGCAAACATTTGTTCTGTAGTGCGGTTGTTTCGGTCCGGGTTCACTCCTTGTTTACATGTTAATCGAGATAGAAAATTTTACTACAAATTAGTTGCAATACACTTTTACTTTAAGCTCGCTCCATGTTGAATCCAGCCCAAGTTCTGTCCAGTCCGGAATTTTACTATAAACGCACTGTTTTCTTGTCAGTTGTTTCACGTTAATACAATAACAGTCTATAATCTTTACTCCCTGCCGTACCAAAAAATTATCGAAGTAAAACTGCTAAATCCACGGTGAAAGTGATCAAATGCATGTAACTTGGGTGCGTGCACGATCAACTAAACAGGTAAACAGCAATAAATTTATCCTGTGGCGTCAATAACATATGCAGACCTCAAAGTGTTCTTATACGTCTAAAAAAGTAAATATAGTGACTGACTGACTTGGAAAAGTGACTACGAAGTGACTATAAAGGAAAAAAAGTGACCAAAAGGTGACTTTACATGAAAGTATTCAATGCCACCATTTATACCTTTCTTACGTGAAAAAACACTGAATACTTATCGCTGTGGTACTATATGAAGCATATGCATCATAAAAATTTGTAAACTACTTATTTATATATTTTTTACTCTGTACTCATGTTTCACATGTATGATACTAGACACACCTGTTTTCCGTGAAAATATTTTAAAGTTTTCGTCCATTTTAATAAGAACCTTTCATTAACATTTTTACTGTTTACCACGTCATTTTGTCATAATTTTCACTAATCTTACATGTCAAGATCTATTGTCGTAGTATTGAATGTGTGCAAAGGGTATCTTAATTTAGGTAAATATTTGAAAATAAATATGTAACCTAAAGTTTAATGGTAGAAAATCTACACGAATGTGTGAACATTTAGTCTGTGTGTTGCGTAGACCTAAAAATCATAAAATACATAAGAATGGAATGAGAATATACAGGTTTATAAAACAATGTTAATAACCACAAGAAATCAAATTTATTCCAACGGTAAAATCAGATATTTAATGAACAAAAAAAGTGCAATCAATTATGTAATGCTGACCTTCCAGTGTTTTACGTTACACACCTAACCATTTAAAACTGTGAGATAAATTTATTTGTTCATATTTTACAAAATAGTGTCAAGTAGAGGCCTATTAATAATTTCAAGAGGCAAACAAAGTGATTAAGAATTTATAACTTTGAATAACCTAAACCTTTGTGTTTCACCTCTATATTTCAGATTTAAGAGTTAGTCGACCGTAGCTAATTTTTTACGTTTGAGGCACGGAAACGGGGAATACGATAAGTCGAATATAACTCATGCGTCAAACATCTCATCGCCTCTAGGCGCAGAGTACTAAACTAGCGTGCAGTGTTTTCGTAGTAATTGTTTTCCAATGGGACTTCAAGCGAAGACCCTGTTATTTTATTTGTGAAAAGTATGTGGTAAAGTCCACTGCAGGTTTCTACAATTTTGTTTTACGATTACGGTTGATATTTTCTCGGCTACAGCAACGTGGAAAAGTAATTTTTAGAACTTTTGAGGAGCTTGATAATCATGTTTTTAATTATCGGAATGCATTTTTAAAATCATAGGGACTTAATCTGAAGTGTGTTTTCTTTTTGTAGATAAACGCATTAGAAACATTTCTAGTAACTATACATGAAAAATTACTTTCTGTATCATGCTATAGCACGTCTCACGCGCCAGGTCCACTAACTCTTAAAAAAGAATAATTTGATCCTAGTTGTCTTCTTGTTTCTTGCCACCGGTAAACTTTATTCTGTATTATGTGAATAGTTTCTTGCATTTTTTGGTGATTCGCGAAGAAAATTTAATTCTATTTCCCCGGGAGACGAATTTTGAGAACATTAATGTCACATCATTACAAAGGTCAAATTTGTAGTTCTAAAATTTTATTTGCCTTTTTGAAATATAAACGCAGTATTTATTTTATCACTACGTATGTCAAAAATAAACCAGGTTACATTTAACAACCTATCAGGATAAGCAAACACGTTGCATTATGTAAGCTAAACACTTGCCATTTTTCAGTTGACTTTGATACCCTCCAAACTCTCTTCACAGTATAAGATCGATTTTGTCAAATCACGTACAATTAGATATATAGAATCAAAGACATGTCTTACTGGAACAGGTGAAAAATTGCAAAATTTTCATGACTTCGCATACATTTATTAACTTTGCGATTTCAAACAGATAAGTATTTTCGTGGCGACTACCAAACTCAGGCAAGCTTACAATGTTGCCAAGCTTATCAAGTTCAAAACAAGTCATCATCAAGCCTAAATAAGGTACAAATAATAGAACAATGGCGGGAAAGGCCGTTAGGCTACTAATTACAATTAAAACAGAAAGAGTTGTGCACAAGTACTCACAGGATGGTACTTGCAGATAGAAACACACACACATAGGACGAACACATTTCTCCGCGGACGCGTTGTGAGTACTTGTGCACAACTCTTTCTGTTTTAATTGTAATAAGGTACAAATAAATACAAAACAAACTAAAAATTGTATTTACTTAACTTTACTAACTTAATAGACTTTTTATGAGGAAATTTTGTTGTTAAAAAAATTCAAGCCACCTTTAAGCACTTCAAAAAAGTGAAAAAAGTGATAATTTTCAGAAATAGTGACTAAAAGTGACTTTGGTCAAAAATAGTGACTAGAAGTGAAAAAAGTGACCGACTTTGAGGCCTGCATATGAAATAATAAATTTTACAATTTTTATTCACTAGCAACTTATTCCACAGTACCTTTTATAATAATTTTTATCCAAACATAGTATACGCCATTTTGTAACCATTTCATTACGCAAACTTTTTTCCCATAAGTACGCAACCAACTATTTGTTCATGCCGACCTCTGTAGAGTAGTCGGGTAGACGCCAGTCTACGATGCAAGAGGTTCTGGTTTCCATTCCCGGCTCAGGCATGGATGTGGTGCTGTCCCTTCACTTTACCCTCATTGGTTCTGAAGAACTCCTTACCGCATCCCTATTTATTAAATTTTTAACACTCTCCGTAACCATAATTTTCGCCGCGACAGTAGCAGTTAAAGGAAATAGCACGAACAATGTTACTATAAATTGAATTAATATTCAGTAATAAGGCAACAAATGCGGAGATGGCATGCGTAAGCACTAACACAAACATACACAGGTGCTAAGTTACATGTTAAGTAACTTAAGAAATATGGTTTTGTCTGTATCACCTCGCAGCACCGTGGAAATAGTGACGTTACTGAGATGACCGAACTAGTTTTCGGGGATTGTAGATCCGAGGCTTTCAATACACGAAGACCCAGATGATTAACAGAAACCACAAAATCACAAGGTATTTTAACGTGGATTCGATTCAAGTACTGGACGAGCAAATCGCACAACCACCACAGCAAATTTCTTCAAAACCAAAAACCGAAAGCAAACCTGGCATTATTAAACCAACGTCAGACGACTTCAACGCTGTCAGCGCGGAGATAAAGACTGTTCACGGTCAAGTCCGCACTTTTGAAGACCGCTTTATATGGAATTCTGTTTTTAAAAATTATTATTGTTCTTGCTGTCTCAGACGTTAACTTTTGAATGCCGTATAATGGCAGGCTAGGTTATTGTGTGTATTTTTGAAAGGTGCTGGAATAATACAAAGTTGCTGAAATGAACAAAGTTACCATATATTCAAAAGTGCTCACTTTATCACGAAGTTCCCATAAAGAAGAGAACGGCGATGCTTCAAGCTACGTAATCACTTATACAAAAATACGTACGTATTTAGAACCGATACTACAGCCTGTCTAATGAAAGAATTCCATATTTTGACACTTCTCTTCTGAGAAATGTGCGTAGCAGATCCATTGTTTGGAGCTTTAAACCTACCTGGCTTCCTGGAAAAGCACTGTCTCCACAATCCTGTTTACAGACCTCACTTCTCAGAAGTGTACTGTCAAAATGTGGAATTCTTTCATGAGATACTGATAGACATACAATAGTTATTGTAATTAATATTATTGTAGTTTAATAAACAGCACTGCTATATTTTAAATTCGCGTAGTCAGAAGTGAAGTGTGTATGACGAAAACAAACCGGATTCATAAAATTACACAAAAAAACAATAAATAAAACTTGTAAAAATCGTATAACCCATGTGGACATAATTTTACACACAAAAAGGAACGAAACGGGAATGTTAACATTGGTCTGAAACGACACCAAAAATCTAAGCCCTACGCTAAGAAAAAGTTGGTTAGTCGTGGTCCGAGTTTCTTTCGATACCAACAACTATACATGGGACATGTTTTATATTTGCTATAAATAAATATTTATAAGACACTAGTTTCTTTGCGAGTTCTTGACGAACCGTGTGCAAGCAACGAGGAATTATAGACGTCTTAGAAAGGGGTGGTAGCAAAATACAAGCAAGAAATACTAACAACAGAGTAGCAAAATGTACTATTAGCAGTCTAATAATCAAAATAATACGTTAGCAATTACACATAAAACAAAAATCAAACCTAAGAAAAAAGTTTTTATAGCCAAGACGGTTGGTTAGTGATCAATATTGTTACATCTTGAAGGCACGTAAAATTATACAAGCATTACTCGAACCAAACAGGAAAACTGTATCAGAACATTCGAGACTGTAGCTCACTATTAGGTAGCCTATAGTAACAAAAGTACAAGCTATTTCGGCAGTTTGAAAGTGTTCCCTGCCACCACGTAAATTACCGCAACAGATAGTCATCATTAGTACACAAACAATACGCGCGTTACGACGAGTGTTGAAGACTCCAACTGGGAGGGGGTGTGATAAAGGAAGGAGGGAGCAACACTTCGAAGCAGCAACAAAACCGTCCGCAACGTGCATAGTTATACAAAGTTCCGACAATTGCTGCACACGTTACTATCAGCGAAGTTGTTATGTAAACGTCCAGGGCAGACGCTTTAACGCAAAGCAGCGGTCTACGTATCGGTGTGACATGAAGGTAAAAAAATATATTCAGCAGCCCAATATCAACCCCTAATAACAATTTAAAACCATTTCCACGCCCAAAAGAATCATGGCTATTTAACAAGACTTTATATTTTGCCATCCGACAGCAATGGTTAGGAAACGATACTTATTAACCTGACAGAAAAAATCCGCGGAACAAACCAACGTGTTTTGCATGCCGAGCTGCCGCACGGCAAATCAATGGGCACGCGCGGTAGATACGATGAAATCTTGTTGGACCGGGTGGTCTGCCTGCTTGCCGGGAGTTGGCAGGGACAAAAGGGGTATTAGAGCGGGGAGGGGCAGACTCCCCTCCGCCCAGAGCCTGTCAGAGCAATGCATTTATCGATCACAACAAGGATCTTCCTCTCCTGCACGCCGCCGCGCAGTGGTAAACTCGCCGCCGGTGAAACTGGACACCAACCAGAACACAAACATCTCCCCAACCTTTCTCGAGCCACGATTGGTCCCCCGACCGGAACCAAGGCATTCAACAGTTGCCTATCTGGATTTGTGTACCAAACATCATAATTCTCCGTACGATTCTTTGATGAAAATGTTATGTCTATTAATGTCGCGGCATCTGAAACCGTACAAGTAATTAATCGAAGTTCTAATTACGACGTGTCTACGAGATATTACTACCTTTCTCACTAAGTTAACGAAACCAGGATTCAGGCAATGAAGTTGAAATAAAAGAACTTTATATACAACAAAACACTAACAGATACGAACACTAACAGATACGAAGAGAAAAAACCTGTTTACGAACACACTGCAACGCTTTTGAAGCGTTGGGTAGGCGGCCGCCTTAAGGGCAATGTGTGACGTTTGACGTCACCTTCCCTTTAACGTGCCTCAAACAAAAAAAAAAGATCTAAATAACTTTTAACAATTTTACGGTACTCGTACAATTGTTTGTAATGTATGCAGGTGGAAGTGAAACTATTTGGTACGTACCAGTAGTTTTCAGCGCGTCCGAGAGCAAGAACTACAACCATGCCACGCGTGTCATCACCACTACGTGCAGTATTGCCTTCAGAGAATTGTCTGAACGTGCCTTCAAGCGGCGACCGTACAATTATAACTGACGCGAACACGCTGCAAAGTTTACTGCGCAGTTTCGTTCGTAACCAGTAAGTTACTCGGAGACTCAGCATTCTGTGAATACATTGGAGACCATGTGAAGATATTTAGGTTAGCTAAGACGCTGCCAACTTTGGAGCCATGTCATGGACATAGGCCTACTTGTTTAATTATATTCGATGTGGCTTATCACCTGTCATATGCATACACACATATCTACCACAAGTTTTGTACGTCTCTGAGAGGACCACACTGCTTACATCGTTTAAGGAGTTTTTTTACACTGAAAAAGTCTCATTTTTACCCTTACGTTTCTAACCTGTAGAAAATGGTAAGTACTTATCAGCCGAGAGATATCATTAAAAATGACTTAGCATCGCTGAGCAAAATTTTGCATTGCACAATACTGGTTGAATTATTCACAACCATGCAAATATTTTCGAGTTGGTATTGTGATTTCATCGCATTTCTGTGGTATGAGGTCACAAAACGATGAAAACCTTATAAAGAACTGGCACACAGGTAAGATGTAAAACCACTAACCATAATTCGATTACACTTTATTTGCAGAGTTAATATTTTAGGTCGTGGGCGGCTTTTTACTTACCACCCGTCAGTAGTATGCCTGGTTTCCAAGTAAACATTTAAAATAAATCACGCACATCTTAATTTGAAAATAATTTTACCATCCTAAGTTTATGTAAAAAAAAGGAAGGAAGGGGGTTTAACACGAGAATAATATAATGAACAACGACACCATTTTAAAGCGGGGGGAAGTGTTGTCCAGGGAATATTAGGATTTTTTAGGTGAAAAATAGTGCCATTTTTAGCAGATTTGGAATCGAAACATAGAATACTTTACTGGTAAAAATATGTTATTTTTTAGATAACTTTCTCTGAAAAACAGTCACGAAGGGCAATGTGGGTTGTAACTTCTATCTCCCTCCCCCTTCGACTACGTCCCTGGTGAATAGTGCTTGTATAAATAGACATTCTCTAAGAAAATACCTACTCTGCAAAAAACCATCGACTTGTAAGAAGTAGATCATATTTTATCCTAGATAGATTATTCCAGCCATTCGCGCGACATCTAACCTTTCCGTTCGCCATTAAGTTAGTACCGGCCAACCTGGCTTCTATTTTGCGCAGTATTGGGGCCTGGGAACGGCTACTTGTCTCGTCGCCTCAGTGCACATTGATGTCAGCTCGGCAGACCACGATTACATTCTTGTAAGGCCACGAGTTTAGATTGTTAAAGAGCAACTATTTACGTAATAATATAACCTATACGCCACTCTGAAAACCCTCAATATATCCATAATTCAACACTACAAGCATTAATATATAACTATAGGGTTCTTGAAGCTAATTTGCGAAAAGTAAACAATAGCAATCCTAGCCAACGTTTTAAACAAAACTGTTTTCAGTGTTACGAGCTTCTGGGGCCCACAATCTCTGACGCCGGAATCTCGTGCATTTAACTGCGGCGCAAGAGATCACGCATAACGAATTGGTATTTTTGGATAAATGGTTACTCATAAAGTTGGCAAATACCATTATCTATAGGATTGTCGTCGAGTATTTTATCCATAATGGCTTCGAAAAAAGCGTAGAAATCAATTCAGGTTTTCAGCGTTTATTTTTCTACCACACAATCTTAAGGTGCATCCCTACATAAATGAGACCTGGCCTGAGCAAGCGGCCTACTTCGAGCGACAGCTAGGCGTGTTCTTGTTTGAGAAGGCACGCTGAGGGGTGGAAATCAAGGAGTGAAATTGACCGGAGTGGAATATCTGAGCGTGTAAGAGAAAAAGTGGCAGAAAATACGAAAACCCGCTTAACTTTTAGCCGCTTAAAAAAAAGTTACTAAAGTGTGAGTGAGTGAGTGAGAATTTGGTAAACTCATCGACGTCTTCAGCGATGGTGAGGGGTGACATGAAGTGAGTATGGAGAGGCACCGGAATGAAAGGGCGGGGGAAACGGAAATCCCCGAGAAAACCCGCAGTCCAACGGCATCGTCCGGCACGATTCCCACATGCGAAAATCCCGACCCCGCCGGGTATCGAATCCGGATCGCCTTGGTTGGATGCGATAAGTCTGACCCCTCGACTACCGCGGACCCGTTACCAAAGTGTTTTAATACAGATGTGTATTCCACAAATGATGCGTATGGGTAACTATATGTAAAATGTGTGTTTCAGAATAAATATTATAAACAAATAGGGCGATATTACAATACGTCGCAGAAATTTAAATTTTTTAATAACCATGTTGTTATTCCAGTACCAAGACTTCGACTAGTAACAAAGATACGACTTATGTCTTTGCTTCTAAAAAGTTTTGTTGTAGGTGCAATTATTCTTCGAGAAATTGGAATTAACAAATCATCCCGAAATGGTGCCGATTAATTAATTAGAAACGCTCTATAACTCTCTCGTAACACACATTTGTAACAGAACTGGATAATAAAAACTTGCCTGCGGGTGCCGGTATAGAACATCGTGGGAGTTCACTTCGAGGAACGTCGAGTCCCAGCAAACTACCGAGAAACGTGAATGACGAACCCATGTATAAAGGCTCGCTTGTTATTCTCAGTACGGCACACGAACAAGCTAACAGGTAAGTGAATTACATCGCAAATAGCACACCCGCCGGGTCCATTATTCCAACGATGGAACTGTAGATGCAATAGTAGACATCATTTGATGACGCGACCGAAAACCACAAGGACCTGGCCGGGAATCGAAACCAGATCCCGCAGTTTGGAAATTACTACTCCAGCCATTACTACCTTCAGACAACACACAATAAAAACACTGAAAAAATTTCTGCACACTAATTTGAAATGCGTTACAGTTAGGTTTAACAATATAGAAAATATTGACTGAATATAAATAAAATAAAAGCTTGCAACCTAGCCACCTAAAACAGTAACATATAAACTGATAATTTTCTCTTGTACATGCGTTAAGTCTTTCACGTCTCGGTTATATTCGTCCCGCGGTTATTTTTTGTAAGTGTGCTGCAAGGCAAAAAAAAAATGTGAATTGTAACCGAGTGAATCGTTGCTAGGGCACGCTACAGAGTAATTTTTCATCATTGTGTTTTTATTTTATATTTGTACAAATTTAATTTATTTTTAAGACAAATGGTAACTAAATTAGGCTCTTACGAATTTTATTTATCCTAGTTTTCGCATTAATAACTTTATATCAAAATGTTGCATTTCATGGGCTTATGTACAACACTAAAACCGAATGACTTATAAAAATGGAATAATTCATAAGCCTACTGAATAAGGATGGTGTAGGCTACAATGTCTCATAGATTACACCGTATCACATATTTTTGTATTTCATAGTCATTCTTCAATGTTTCAAATTTAACCCTTTCTATGGAAAAATAATTTATTTTCTGCTTTTATATGTACGAAACTTTGCACCCTACAACGTTTTACACTGTATTTCAATTAGGTTAAGTCAGTTTAAGGCCATGATTTTTAATTTATTTCAAACAATTGCAAATAACTAATATTTTTAAACCATATGTTTTGAAAAAATTTGAGACTGTGTACAGTCATACGATACACAATTTTTCAAGAGCTTTTTTTTTTTTTTTTAAATAATGTACCGTTTGATAGCAAAAAATTATTTTGCTTCATTTTGGCTTATTTTGACATCAAAATATGTAGGCTAATATTTCAGGGGCGAAAATGTAAAAATCCGTTGGGTGTTTAAACTGTAAGAACTAATTTTTATTATATATGTATTAATTTCTGTTTAAAAAATATTTTCGAAACCACTGGAAAACTAAAGAGCGAGGCCTTCGTACTCAAACAGTAACATGCTGAACATTTTGACTTTGACAGGCTTTTATTAGAGGCAATGATTTTCGATGGAAATAATTCTTGCACCAACTTGTTTCAACGTCTCCTGTGGACACCTGTAGCTCTGATTCTTGTTCAGTGATTGGATGTTGTGAACTGTCAACGTCATGAGGTTCTACACCCGCAGATCACAGACGTGTGGTGTCACAGTGACCTTGCTCTGATTGAACAGTCAAATAAGCAACACCTCTGCTTAAATACTGTCTGCCAATAACCATGAAGCACATCTACAAATGTACACGTAAGGCATTGAAACAAAGTGGTGCAGAATTATTTGCACCAAAAATCACTGCCTCTAGCTATTATGCAAAAACTATGAGGCAAAATATCTTTACAAGAGTAAAAGTTACTCACAATTTATGTCCCTCGCCAACCAAGTGGGCCGACAGCGGATGTGAAACTGTCACAACTATACTTGCCGCAAGTCACCGTGGGAAATGTGTACTGTACTGGAGCTATGATGGTCAATTAGCTCGGGTAGTACCACACATTCTGTATGATGTGGGATAACGGTGTAATTCCTCTCTTACGTCATCCTTTGCTCCGCTCCTGACTCGTCAATTACGCTTTACTGGATGCATGGAAACAACGGCGCAATAAGAGCCAGAATAACACGCTCGACGAGAAGCATATCGCCTCTATTTACAGCGCGTCAAACTTGGGTGCAAAATGTATCTTGTATATAGTCATTCTTCCTGAGACTTCAAGCGGTGGCCCTAAAAATGTTATTTCTTGGCCAACATTAAGTAAGACCAATGCATGCACCTCGTTTTGAACTTCACGAATTCAGGGGGTACTTTCGGAGTTGCAACGGTTTAAACCACTTTGAGAGACCCAAAATTAATGTTTCGTACATTGTTACAAGCGCGCTGAATGTTTAATATTATGGGAACGTCAATTAAAGTGGGAGTTCTTTCCGTATATAAACGTAATATAAATAAGTTAAGCGGTTTCGCGTATAAAATAACACGCGTCACACGTTAAAAACACCATCCTTCACAGGCTACACATAATTTTAGTGCCTAACAACAATATTTGACTCTCGTGAAAAGCCTTGAAAGTAGAATCAACAACACGTTTTCTAGTTCAATGAACACTTGCAGACTCTTGTACGCTCTACCACTTGCCTTATCGTCCGTAAATGAAAAAGGTCTTCCCCTGAGGTGTTGCCCGTCACCATGAAGACACTTGTGTTTTGCGCGGTGACTTAGTAAATGAAGTACTGTAACCAAACGTAAAAACTCAACATACCCTACATTACTCATGTACATATTTAGTTTAGAATATTTTACAACACGGTTTAATTCACGTAGATTAAGAGATATTACTTACTTCTATACACGATGTATGAGGGTAATTATTTTTTCATTATAATGAGTGAGCGAGAGATTTTTGGTCAGCGCTCAACATCAAGGCCTTTAGCGCCGGTGAGGGATGACACATGAGGTTAGTATAGAGCAGCGCCCCAATGAAAGAAAAAAAGGGGGGGGGGGCGAAAGATGCTCGAGAAAACCCGCCGACCAGTGTCATCGTCCGGCACGATTCCCACATCCCGGGGACCGATCCCGCCGGGAATCGAACCTGGATCCCCTTTGTGGGAGGCGAATGATCTGACAATTCGGCCACCGCGGGCCCCTTGTGATTAGAAGGTTCGCGAATTGGAAGTAGGCCTACTGTTCTAATCATTTGGGACACACATTTTACTTGCTGATAATGTTCGTGACATTTTTGGACAAAATATAAAATTCCAAACACGTACGACAGACACCATACGCATCGAAATACGATACCAAAACTCACTTACTGCTTGCACACCTCAACCAGTTCGACGTACTTACTGAGCTGAAATAATGCAGCAGTTCTACCAACAGACAAGGTAGGGAGGCATATATGTAAACTTGGTCAAATTTAGACGTGACATTACTCATTAGCAAGGAATCAAGTATGTAGACCTATTGGACGGCAAGTAAATGTGTAAAAATGAAATTTTACGACTAATTTTATAATGTCAATATTAAAATGGTTAGACATTTGCTAAAACAAACGTCTTTACACAATTCAACGAAAAGAAATGTAAAATTATGTATCGTCTTAATAAATAATAATAATAATAATAATAATAATAATAATAGATGTAGCGATATTTCAAACAGTTTTTAATATAACACAGATAAAATACGTAGTACATCCCCTATCTATGTTTACAGTAAATTAAACAGAATAAAATAACATTACTAAACTTTGACAATTAAAGTACACCTGCATATTGTATGTATGTGAATGTCCGTGCAAAAAATATGCCTGTGGATTGGTTTTTGAAATATATTCCCTTCTGCAGCCAACACTACTTGAAAAAAATGTGTGTAGCACTATTTAATAAAAATATATCTAAGCTGGCGGTATTATCTACACTCTGTACTGTTATACCCCGTCACAACCTGACAACCGCGCGACAAGCTTGATCACCAAGGCGAGGGGAGGGCTAGATCGAACTACGGCCTTTGAGTGCTACGGCTCTGTTCTAAGTACGTCTGCCGCGACCTTGTGGCGGGTATCGTTCAGAAATAATAAAATGCTGTACATATGCGACGTAATTATCCGTTTAGCGCATCCTACGACAGTTAAACGATGACAGTTCAATTAAGGAAGTTCACACCTAACGAAGAGCGAAGTGTACACAGCTCTCCACTTTCGGGCGCCACTTCAGGCCAGACAAGTATGGAAACTATCGGGTAAAAGCCACAGTAAAATAGTCTGAAATAACATTAGAACTTACCTGTGGTTTAAAAAATTTTACCCAACAATATTCTAGTCTTAACTGTAATTTTATTTAAAACGCGCTGTTCTAAAGACAACATTACTAAAGTCGAGCATCGCAGATGTTAATGGTGCTGTAAAATAAAAACTATTCATATTCGTATAAACAATAAAACCATTTTATGTCGCTTTCTGTTCAAATTTTGTCCGTAACAGCTTATTATGAATACAGACAACATAGGCCAAAGTGAACAAGTTCGTATTTTTAAAAAAGGAACCACCACAAAACCTCAACGACGTCGACGTCACGGAGGTCGGCTGCAGGAGCAGCACAAAGAAGGGACGACCTTGAACTCGCCCGGCACATTCCTCCCGCACAATGGTAGCAGACCGCAGACGTAACACAGCCGGGGTACGAGTCCCCCTGGGCCATGTCCCCGCGCAGACCGCAGACACGGGGTCGCATGCTCGCGAGCCTATATAGAAATGGGAACGGGTCGTGGCTGCAAGGTCGCGACGTGCCTACAAGCTTGGGAAGGAGGAGACAGAGGTGATGAATAGTTTATAGTCCGGCCTGGCAAGGTGAGCCGACAAACAAAGCTACGTATCTGGTTGGCGAGACGGTCTCACTTTACCCCCTTCCTTCCACCACTTCACTGAATTTATGTAACTTCATGGTGCCGCCTGCCTACGCCTACCTCCGCGTTCAGGTTCAGAAGCCACGGAGCTGTAAGGACCACCTTATCGTGAGCACCAAATGCCACACAGTCACAACGAACGAAGCACTGACATAGCGCGCAAGATCCCCGCAGATCCATAACAGTGGGATTGTAAGCAATGACTATGATTTCATCGGTGGGAAGTCTGTACCGAAGTTCCGTGCACGTTTCTAACCGAGTTTCACATACATCCGGCTAGTACAATATGAAGTACGGTAATGTGAAAAGTTTTTTTTTTTTTTTACAATAATGGAGGTATTAGAAAAACTTGTTTTAATTAATTGTTTTGAAGGTGGTGTACGCCCCCCCCCCCTTATTTATACCTTACAAAGTGTAGATGAAAAAAAGTGCCTATTTTATGACAGGAGTAAAGCTTATAGATATAAGGTATTTGTCGCCAACAAGAATAACCTGTTCTGGTGCTCCCTTACCGACTGACCAATCTGTTTATTGAAATAGTCTTGCAATCACACGTTAAATTATTCCGTACTGCTACAATAAACCGACAGACTATTCGAAATTAAATTAACCCACCCTGCGGTTCTCTTATTACCTCCTATTCAACACGCATAGCTATTCTCTACATATTTTTGGTGCAATATTCTTCTAAAAAATCAAATCAAATCGCGGTTGGTGTTTTATCGTACAAGCTAAATAAAAACAATAAACAATTTAGCGCAAATAAACAATATTTTAAGCACAATAGCGCTAGGAATTTGGGCGTTCGACGTTTTAAATGACAGCTTCATAGAGGAGGAGCAAGCAAATAAGACAGTGAGACATTGTATGCATCATCAATTAAACATGTCACCATGCGGTACGGGGAAAAGCGGTTGTAGAAAGGAACAGCAACTGCTACGAACAGTTGTTCCATTAGTCGACAAGTTTTCCAGCAACAACGGAGCAATCGTAATTACTTACAGCAGTGCTAACGTAAAGCGCTTCCCCTAGCTTTTTGTCTGGGCCATAATTTAACGTACGCCTATATAGTGTACTTAGGAACAGTGGCATTTCTTTATTTCACGGTACATTAAACCACAACACAGCATTTTTCGTAGAATACAGTCCACGAAGGGTGGCGGAGCAGGGGGGGGGAAGTAACCTGACAAAAAATCATATCTCATTACCAAAAAGACGCACGCTGTGTGTATTCCAAAATATACACTTAGTAGCATCAACTCCCAGTTAAAGGGCAACACTAATGAACTAGTCGATGGCCAACTAAAAAATAGCTCCAACACTTTAGGGCATTTTCGAAAACATTACTCTATCTACTCGATAGAGCTGGCATTACTCAAACCATTCAGAAACTTGGTGCGAGTAGCCTACCTCCGTTCGTAAACTCGAAATATTCAATTAACTCTTCGCCGGATTAAGGTTAATAATTCTACTACAGGTCAGAAAGAAAATGTGTTTTCTTACGAGAGAGTTTGGCACAGAGAAAATTTCTGCTGCTATCGCTAAGAGATCAGAATACAAACCGTAGTAAAGTTAAATTTAAGTAGGCTTAGAAATGACAAGTCATTTAATTTAATTTTAAAGTGAAAATAAAACAATTTCGTATCAACTTTATGTAACTTAAAATTCAGGGAAGCTCTGTTATTGGTCAGTTTGCAGCCATTAGCGACACCAGCGCTCAATTTTCCCCGTGACAAACTTTTAACACTGATCTTCCTAACTTGTAGCAGAATTAATATCAGGTCTATCATGATATGGAGCAGGCGCAGGGTAGATAGCAGTCAGCACGCGAAAAACACGAAATAGCGCGAAAATAGTAAACGAACGCATACTCCCGCGTGTCTACATAAAATATTGTAAGGCGTACGAATGCGTGTTGAACAAAGAAAATGATGTCGCAATGGTGTTGGCGAGAAAACGGGAAGGGGGGGGAGGGGTTATCAAGTAAAAACTCCTGATAAACGTAAAGTCGCAGACAAAGGTGTTGGACAAATTGTATAACCATTAAATATTTAGGTCTTCCGGACATACTAATTATAACATTTTAAATATATTTCTGTACATATTGTTGCGTGCCATGTTCCTGGAGGCCAGTGGTCGGCGGCTGTTTCGTAACACCTTGAGGGCTGGCCGATGACTCAAAGCCCGGGTGGCTCATAGTGGAAAACCCGCCGAACCTACGTCATAGATACCTGTCCCAACTGCGTCTTAACCCTTCGAGGGCGGCGGACGTGACTGCTAGCACATCCGAAACATGATGAAATATCTATTTTTAGACCCCTGTAATGCGGGGAATAACCGACTGTCTGGGCTAGTATAAAAGCACAGAATCGGCACATTTGGGAGAGTTCGCTATTGGAAGTGCTA
>PNEQ01044414.1:0-78216 GCA_003012365.1 Medauroidea extradentata | reverse complement strand
TTAATGATTTCTGCACCAAGACCATCATGTCCAGGAGCCTTGCCATTCTTTAACCCATGAATGGTAACCTTCAATTCTTCTGGAGTGAATTCTGGTGAATCTTCTGTATCTGGTAGCTCTAACATTTCCCACCTTTTGCTGGCATGCTCCTCAGTATCATCAGTTCGGGAGTCATCCGGTAACAGAGTGTTAATTAGCAATCTCATGCTTAGGCTCATGTCATTTAGTGGTACTCCATTTTCTTTAAGGCAGGGTGGAGGCATTGTCCTTTTTAATTTACCAGAAAAGACCTTGTACACTACACCAAAGGGATCTTCATTGCCTTTCTCAGGCACAAATTTTGTCCAGGACTCTCTTTTCTTGTGTCTTACCCTGTTGAAGTAAGCCTGTTTGAGAACCTTATATTCACTTGCCATCCTCTCTCTCTCTTCTCCACGGAGTCTATGAAGTCGTTTCCTTGCCCTTCGAACTCTGCCTCTTTCCTCTTCAAGTTCTTTACCCCACCAAGACATATGTGGGAGTCCACATTGAGTCTTTTTCAGCACTTGGTCACACATACTTTTGATGACTCTTGTGATGGCTTCTGCTCTAGTTTCAAGGTCTACTGCTTTGAGGTTGGTTTATTCCATTTCTAGCTTATTCAACAGGGCAAGCTCAAACTGCCTCCAATTTGCATTTTTGTGTACATACCTGATTTCATCCTGCTGGTCAGCTACATTGGCAATTTGCTGTCGTCTCTCACCCGATACCTCAAATATTATGAGCCTGTGGTCACTCGATGAGTCCTCAGTGACTCTCCATTCATGTACTATTCCATGTGGTTTATTATTTGTAATAGTTACATCAATATTTGACTCTGTTCCATGAGCTGCAGACACATATGTTGGTAGGTGTCCTCCCAGGTTCAGTACATGAAGTTCTTGAGCTAAAATGTACTAATTTAGTTCTTCCCCTGCATTGTCTGTTGTAAGGGAGTGCCATAGTTCTGACTTAGCATTAACATCACCACAGATGACCAGTGGTTTTCCATGTAGAAGATCAATAATAACATCCCATCTGTCTAGATGATCCCTGGTATTATCCATGTACTGGAAGTATGAGGGAACCATCCACAGCTGGAGGGATGGAGTTGTAATCTGCACACACACACATGGTGTGTATTAGATACACTGCTGATCATAGTCACATCTATCATATTGTTTGTCCTTAATACTCCAGCTTGGACATTCTCACCGATTGTAAACACATCGCCCATTAGCCGTACCACTTTACCAAAAGGAGCATATGGCTCTTGGAACAGTACCAAATCCAGATTGTGCTCAATCACCACTCTGTTAAGCTCAGAGGTCACCACTGCAGATCGTTGTAAATTGATCTGACCACACCTCAATTGATGGTTCATCATCCTAAAAGCCATAATCAATTCTTGATGCTTCCACATTGATGGCTCGCTCATAGGCCGGGCATTCCCTGGAGTCAACTCGGTGCTCAAATGCCTTTTCGTCCCTTATACAGTTGGCACATTTATCACCTTTATTCTTATTTGGGCAATCTGCAAATTTGTGCCCTTCTTTTCCACATTGTGAGCAACACTGCTCTGAACTGCACTTCGCAGCAAGGTGACCATATCTTTGGCACTTGTAGCACCTTGTTGGCACTAGGTAGTCTCTCACATTACAGGAATGAAACCCAATATACATTCTTTCCTGCTTAATCATCGTATTTCTTATGTCATATGTACACTCTAGTACTACATTTACATAGTCTTCATTTGACCTCTTACCAGTCCTGTGACTGACCTTTACCTTGCTTTTAAAGTCATCAAGTGTCACCTCTGTATCTTTGAAATTATTTTGACCATGTATAGTCTCTAGAAGGTCCTTATTGTCTTCCCTCCTAGGTACATCATATATCACCACTTTCGGACCTCGTTTTCTGGGTGACTCCAATTTCAGTCCTAACTCCTTTATTTTGCTGGTCTGGTCTTTGATGACTTTAAGTGTTTCAGCATCTCCTACATCAATCATTATACCTCCGTTTTTTATTTCTCTAAAATTCCATATCTTGATCCTTCACTTTTAGGGTCAATAGAAGTTTGTAAAAATTTTCCTTATTTCCTTGCTGGAAACTCCTTCCTTTTCTGGATAAACGAGGACCACTTCCTTGGCAGGTTTAAGCCTTACCTCTTTCTTTCCACTGGTACCTCCAACAATCTGGGCATAGGTCATATTATGGGTGCCATCTTGGTGCTGTTGTTCACTTGGGTCTTTAACACTGCATTCCAATCCTTTGACTAAACCTACCAACTTGGAATTTTCGATCAGAATATGGTTGATCATTCCATCAAGTTCTATGATCTTTGGCGCTATCCATTCTGCTTGTGTTTTATTAATTTTGGAGCTTGAGCTAAGGCAGTAGTCAGTCAGTTGCCTTACCAATGAGCCTGCTGAAGAATGTATTTCACCAACACGCTCCTCTATTTCCTTAACCCACTCGCTAGTACCCACACTTTCCCTGTCCATTTGCTGGATATTTTGCCTAAGCAGCAGCTTTCTTTTGATTTTTGGATAAGAGTTATATTGGGATCCACATTGTTTTTCAAAGTCTTCTGTTGATTTGCCTTTACTGATTGTGTCCTTCGTTGCAGATTTAACATCCTTTCCTTTTCTGGTGGCTCGAGTAAATCTTTTGGATTCTTTCAAGGCCTGTCGAAAATCCGTGTCATCTTCCCCTGAATCGGAAAATGATTTTTTAGAGTCTGTATCTTTATCACTTACTTCGGTTTCGCTGGCATCATTTCCTCTAGAGTCTAAGCTACTTTGCACTCCATCAGTTCCCTCATCTTCATAAACTTCTCGAAGCCAAGAATCTACCAGTTCTTTTGGTTCACTTGAAATAGTGTACCAGATCTTCTGGAGCCACTTCTTCTCAGTTTTGGATTTAATTTGTCCCTCCCAGTTGAAGTCGGGGTTCGTCAAGTTTGCTACTGCCTTCTCTGCTGTCTCCTTAGGGACATTGCCAAATCCCAACAGAGTCCTAAAATCTTCTTTCTCTCACTGAGAGGCTTTAGATTTATCTTCGTACTAAGAGACATCTTGTCTAGTAGAGTTACCTTTAGACTCTTAAAAGGGCTTCCTTTTGCCGCCATGGTGCGACTGTACTCTTGTTAATAACAAGTTCGTCACAAATTACACACTACATCTACACACTCCTTCTTGCAGTTAGTCTGTTAAAGCTGAGTTGAAACACATGTTTTGGCTAAATATACACAATACAATTAATGTCTATTCTAATCTAATCTAAGTCCAACTTCGCAAGGTGTAGTTAAAAAAGCACACCAAACATACCTTAATCTCACTGTCTTAAGATGGCATATTTACCTAGCGCGCCGACAGTTGGGCCTTCCCGACAGCGAACGACATTACAGTAGACCATTAACTAGCGTCCCTGGGGTTGGGCCATCCCGCTTGGGGACAACATTACATCGGGTGTGCCGCCCATGACACCTCGCCACGACACCGCATGCCGCTTATCATGCAGATTCTTGCCTCTTTTGTAACTGCCGGACAGCGTGAGCTACTTAGCACTCACCGCGGGAGTACACACAAAATACATCCGTACTACAGCCGACAGAAAGCAACATGTGTGTGGGACAGCAGCAGCGACGAAATGCTCGACGAACTGTACAATACTGTCATTGCGGGGACTTCTCAATAAACATCAGCCTCATCACTACCACCGCCACCACCACCACCGCTGAATTGTCTGCATCAGCACACCTGTGAAGATGAGTATGAGGAAACGATAGTTGGATTTATTGAGTCAGCTAAGTGGCCTGCTGTCTTCTCCAGGACTCCCCACAAAAAAAGGCCAACAATAGAGCATCCTGTGACCGTCGTGGCACCTTTAGTGCCTGTGGTGGAAGAGAGGAGGACGATGATGACGAGAAGGCTCTGTCTTCCCTGATGTATAAGGTGAAAGACAGGACGACGATGGTGATGAGGAGGAGATAGCTAGTTCATCATGCCTAATCTCAGAATGACTCCAGAATCAAGAGAGTGATTAGTCCCCATTTGGATTTATGGAGGATCCTCGACACAGCAAAGGTACATACCCTTCATTCTATTGAAGGTTCAGCATGAGAGAAGTCGTGTTCAGCGAGCTATATTACAGCATCATGGCTAGAGTCTCAGCTTGTCAAATATTGTTGGTTTCACCACCACTACTTATAATTCGCATCTAAATGTGCTTCTCTTGGGTAGCCTCTGAGGAGCGGGTAACATGTGTTGAAGAGTGAGCATGTATAAACTGGAGAGACAGATGTGTATGCAGTTGTGGGGCTGATGTGTAGCTATGTGCGGAGCTGCGTACATATGGTGATATGTTTACAGGGATGTAGAGTTTTGTGTATAGGGTGAGGGACATTTCCAATGCCTTCAGTGTATATGCTTCTGGTGGTTGGAATAAATGGATGGGAAGATGATGATTGTGTCTGCAGTACAAATAGTGGTGCCTGCGGTGCTATGTGTGGTGACTGTGGTGCTATATGCGGTGATATGTGCGATGATATGTGCGGTGTCTGCGGTGATATGTGCGGTGCCTGCGGCACCATGTTCGATGCGTAGGGAGCTCTTATACAAGTTTTACATTGTTTGTATTTTGAATGTTTGTGCCTGTAGTTCATTTTGTGGTTAATGAGTTTATTTTTATTACAATGGTGTTCGGTTTTGAAATTTTAATTTTTTTTATGTGTGGCTTGTGCTTCACGGTGGAATTTTGGTCTGAGATATGAAATGCCTTAGGGGTTTCATTACTGTATGTAAGTTTTGTTTTAGTGATAGATGATATGTATGTAGTTTGGTTGTATCTTTTTTATTTGCTTTTACTCTTTGTAGTTGTGTTCTTAAGGTAAATATAATGGGTGGTATGTATGTTTATACTAGGAGTACTGATGTGAAGAATAAAATTATGTATTATATAGTTGTTTCAGTGGTAGGGAGTAGTTAGCTCAGTTGTTAGATGACAATTTTGTTGGTCTCTTTATGTAGACTATAGCTGTAGAAGTTCACTGCTACCCTGTTCTTGTGGATATTGAATGGTATCTTACCTCCTTGCCCTGTCTGGTAATATTTCTGTAATGAAAGTACAATAAATAGGGTGGTTGGTATGTTTCGTGATATTTAAGGTTTGAACTATATGACTGCTAGAGTTAGTTTGGTGTATACTGGAATTATGGTTGTGTAATATTGTTGAATGTTCCTAAGTTTTAGTTGATGTCAGGATCGCTTATGGTTTCTGAGGCGCGTAAAGGCATGTTAAGGTGAAACTGATAAGAGAAGTTGAGTTATGTTATGAACACTGCCAGATATATGATACATATAGTGGCATGGTGGTTTGATAATGTATGTCTGTAAATGAATTATAATTTACTATAACAAATTAAAATATAGTGCTGTTGTGAAATTTAATGTAGTAAAATGGGAAGTATGATAAATAACTCCATACTGAATGTTATGTGGTTGGTTGATGGATCGCATTATGTCAAATTAGGTCATTCTTGATGGTTTGCCTCAGGTAATTGTAAGCTGGAACTGGTTAGTTCAATGTGGGTCCTGTGATTTTATGTTAATATATAATAAGTGGAAGCGAAGAATACTTTAGTCACAGAATAAAAAGCAATGTAAATCCTACTACCCAAGGTATGAAAATTATAAGCTATTGTAAAAGTCTGGTGTGAGTGGAATGGAGATGAGTATTATTTAAGTTCAATGTAGGATAGCTAAAATGTGAAGTCATACCTAAGTAAAATTAATTAAACATAGTTTCCACACAACAGAACTAATGATAAATGAAATATGGTGGCTCTCATGGAGGTTGGAGCATGCAGAATTTGTGTAGTCATGTGTGGAGGATATGAAGATGTGAGGAAATGTGAGGAGAGGTAGGAAGAGCATGCGGAGACTTGTGCGGAGCGTGCGGAGAGTGTGCGGAGAGTGTGCGGAGAGTGTGCGGAGTCATGTACAGCATAAATAAATGGGTTCTTAGACATATGTGGAGACTGCCTAGTCTTGTGTGGAGAGTGCATAGTTGTGTGAGGAGATGGTTGTGGAACGTGAGGTGAATGTATAGTTGTGTGAGGAGATGGTTGCATATAGTGCACATAGTTGTGTAGGTCTCACATAGGTTCTGGTCTAGATCTACATAAGAAAAGGGAAGATGGGAGACTTTCTGAATATGTTTACTGGAATGATGTTAACGAAATTGTAGACAGACGTATGCTAGTTGCCTCTCAGCAGGCCAGAAATAATTCACATGCAAATGAAATATCTAGCATCATCAAAGAATTATGTGAAGACAGATACATAGAATAAGGCCTCAAAAGACTGCTAGGGAGCTCCACAAGCCTGCAAGGTGAATCTGGTCTCGAAGAATAGTGTGGGTGTTTGCTTTGAAGGACTTGTATCAAGCAGACTCGGTTGAAATTATTTCTGATGCTTGCAAGAATATACTTTACAAGTACATTCTGGCTGTTCTTGACTGCTACATTAAAAATTCGTGGGCTGTGACTATAAAAACTAAGGGCGGCAGTGACGTAACTTATTTAATGATTGTTGTTTTGCAAGATAAAGGCCCATGCATGAACTTTCACACTGACCTCAGGAAGGAATTGTACAATTTTAATTTCCTAGCACTGATTTCAAAATATAAAATAAACCCTTGTTCAACCCATAGTGGTCTTAAGACTAGTATTGTGGAACGTTTTAATCGCACTTTGAAGAATGAAATGTGGAAAAAATTTTCAGCACAAGGAAGCTACAAGTGGTTGGATATATTGCCTCGTCTGGTCTCCAACTATAACAATAAAGTACATAGGACCACGAACATGAAGCCTGTGGATGTCGTGGACGACTCTTTACTGCACACTGTTCATAATAATGAGAAGAAACTGGACCTGCACAAACCTAAAGCAAATGTTAGAGATTATGTAAGGATATCGCGAGTGAAAGGGACATTTACTAAAGGTTACACACCAAACTGGAGCACTGAAATATTTAAAGTGGTCAAGATTCGACACTACAAACCAAGGACCTACTACCTAGAAGACTTTGAAGGCAAGGCTATTCGAGGAGGTTTCTACGGCGAAGAAATTCAAGTTACCAAGTATCCAAACATGTATTTGGTCGAGAAGGTATTGAAGAAGAAAGGAAATAGGGTTCCTGTGCGATGGCTGGGGTTCGATGCAAGCCGCGACAGTTGGATTAGCCAATCAAATAATATGTATAAATAAAGCGAATTATGTATGAAGGAATAAATAAATATGTTTGTTTAGAACTGAATTTTTGTGTTATTATTTATTAGCAAATGTACTTTTACTGGGAATAGTATAAGACTTGTACTGAGAATATCTGGAGGGCAGTCTGTTATGACTACACGTACACATTTTTGAGCGTGTTGAAACTCGGGGCGATGAGCTGGTCGGTGCAGTTTCGTCATCTCGCCCTCGCGAGGTGCTGGACTGTCCAGGTGCCTAATCGCTTGGGTCATTAAGCCTGGTGACGTGCGGCTCTCGTGCGCAGCCGCAACGCATTGTTTACAAAAAACATACAAATTTTTTTACAGTAACCAGGTAATATGGTTGAACATATTTCAGTTAAACAATATTTTGTTGGCATAACCAAGTCGCAGTTAGTTGTCTCAGTCTATATTTGTGGCAATAAACTGAATTTTCACTTGAAACATTCGTTGTTGTTACTCTCAAACAAATGTAGTTTGGTTAGCGCAAACATTTGTGATCAAACTGTCATTCGGTTCTACCAAATATATACTTGTTTCGCCGTATACGTACTTAACATTTGTTTGCGTGAAAGATGTAATATCATTGTTGTGTTAACAAACAGTTGTTTGTATAACGTGATCAAGATGTCGGACACGCTGGCAACTTATTCGTTTTGGTTAGTTATGTTTTTGTTTCATTCAATATATAATTTCGTTAAAAATGTGGTTATTAATAATAAACAATGTAACAAACGCAACCCATTAATTTTCTATCGGTTTAATAAACACGTACCCAATTTTGTTAACTTTCCCTGATATATCATCATAACCCAACCATCGTGCAACAGTTCCTCTGGTCTAGTGGTTAAGGTAATAAACTTCTAACTTTAGGTTTTCGGATACAAATCCCACCTCTGCCAAGAAATTTAACTCTGTATAAAACATGCAGTACATGATTAGAAACGTGAATAGTATCTCCGAAAGAAGAAAATCGGCGAATAATTAATTTATTTTCTATTTTAAACAACCGAACAATGGCAGGATTGTTACCTAAAACATTCTTATTGTTTCACTCAAACTAATGCAGCTTGGTAAGCACAAACATATTTAACCAAACATATTATTTAGTTCTACCAAATGTATATTTGTTCGGCCATATATGAACGTACCATTTGTTTGAGGGAAACCAATTATATTTTATAGTACCATTTCTTTTTCTCAGTGTGCTCCGAAGAGGGTTCACATAGGTTCGCCTCCAGTGCGACCTGTGATGGTGGTGGCACTCATGGTGCACGAGGTGGTGGTGGAGGAGGATGAGGACGACGATGATGGGGAGGACATTGACGACGGCGATGATGAGGAGGAGGGTGCCTCATCCCATGGTGAGGAGGAGGAGCAGGAGGAAGAGGACAACATGGGGGAGGAGGTGCGGCGCGAGCTCGCCGCGCTGCGGGCTCAGGTTCAGGGCCAGCAGGACGAACTCTTGGACCTGCAGCTCCAAGTAGAAGCGCAGCACGCCGTAGCGGGGATCCGCCACACCGCCATCACCCGCTTCCAGGAGGAAGTCCTCGGCCTCCTGAGGACACTTGTGGCGCGAGGACCCATCCAGCCGCCTCAATATTTGTAAATAGTGTATATAGTGTAAATATGTGTATAGAAGTATTTAATTGTGTTGTGTATATGGTGTTTTAGTATTTAATAAATGTATTATTTAAAACTTAAAATTGTGTGTGTTGAGAGACATTATTCGCCTGTCATAACTTTTCTTAAAGAGCATCAGATGCAACAGTCCTTGTACACTTAATCAGTGATTACATAGAACACAATTACATTATACTATAAAAGGTTTTTAATACTGAAATTATTATGATTGATGATGGTGATGTAGTGATGATATTAAATGCTTGTCACGATTTGTCAATCTCACTGCCGGGAGGTAAGCATGAAAGAAAAATATTGGTGATAGAGGCGAGAGTCCTGCCTATGGTACATTACACGACGTCCTTAAGCACGGCCTTGTGGAGCCGAATGCAAGTGTGAAACAAAAATGGCGGCTCAAAGTAGCACCCCTGGTGGTCATTCCTAGAACTAAATATAATGTATTATTTTGGCGGGGGAATTTTAAAAATTAAATATGGCAGCCTCCGGCCCTGCGTAAACAATTGAATGCTGAAAATTGGTGGGGTTGGGGGAATTATTCCAAGATGGCGACAGAAACAAAAATTAAATTTTAGTTTTTTAATTCTGGGAAATTTTGGAAAATTTTGAAAGTGACGTAATCCAAGATGGCGGCCGCGGCACCACAGCACAACACCCCCCACCCCCTGGGCCAGAATCGGCTAAACCAATCTACTCTTATTGGTTTTGTGTAAGACAACAAATGCATTCATAAAGTAAATGTAGATAATAAATATATCTATAACAAGCTATCTTTCATGGGTGAGATTTTGAATTATTTTAGCCATAATTCTTATGATACTCCGAATTGTAGGAAGAGTGGCGTAGGTTTCATATTCAAGACAGTTTCATTCTGTACGTCCAATTTTCACTAAGGGAATGTTTTAAAATACCTTTATAAGACTCTGCCAGTTGGATATATATTCATCCAATGCTGTATATTTTTCCGCCACGTATAAGAAGATAAAGGCGCACGTATAAAAGACTCATGGCTGTCATTTAGCTCGAGTGACTATCTGATATACCATAACTGAACTTTGAATTACTTTCATCGATTGAGAAATTGTTTAAATAAACTCCATGGCCATTTACTGGATAAAGAAGACAAGTTTATTATTTCATCGTTATATTTACACTATTTTTGTACATAAATTGTAGAAAATTCTTTCTAGACACAAGTCAACATTAACTAAAACTGTGAACTTTGCAAAATGTTTTCTATGAGATGTATGTATCATTATTAAAAAAATATTTGACATAGGCCCTATTATTTTTACATATCTCACCTGAAATACAAATATTTTTCTAATGCGAAAAGGTAGACCCAAAGGTAAGGAATTTAAAAACACAACTTCCTGTTTTTTTTTTTTTATTTTAAAGTGTGTTACATTTTCTTTGTTACACCAAATAATTTATTTGTGACCTTGAAAATGATTACTTTTCCCCCCATACATGTTCAAAAATAATTTGTTACAATATCTATAGGCCTGTCACTATGAACGAATTTTATTTGAAACCAAAATATCTAGGGTTGCCGTGGTGGCTTTGATTGTTACTGTCGAGCTAAAACGAGCTGGCAGTTTGTGACCACGGTGTCTCTGACGTGTGTTGCGATTTGCGAATGCGCAACATGTCTTAAATAATTTGCTAACTTTTTTGACCGGCAGGCCAGTATCGGCAACCGTATAGTCAGAAACATTTTAAAACACTAAAGTGGTTGTTCCATTGCATTAAACAGCATCTCTGTCCCTCTTT
The DNA here is from genome assembly GCA_003012365.1 of Medauroidea extradentata. NCBI lineage: Eukaryota > Metazoa > Arthropoda > Insecta > Phasmatodea > Phasmatidae > Medauroidea > Medauroidea extradentata. The sequence continues at coordinate 67,509 of PNEQ01044414.1, read as the reverse complement.
CCTAGTATTATGTCATTAAAAATATCTGCGTAGTTATTCGTAACTGATGCTCGGAGTTGTTAAATAACTTTCAAATAAATGTCTATCATAAAAGTTTACACGTATATTTGTTCTACATCACTGTACCAAACAAACACTATTTACCATTTAAGGAAATATAAAGTAGAAACACAAGGAATAACTGTTATTTTTGTAGTCACTATTTAGTTCTGGTTTGTATGCATGCTGTTCACGGTTGACAGAGCATGTTTGTGGATTCTGATATTATCACTTGGTTTAGTTTTTTTTTAATTATAAATAGTGTAAGAATGAGTGAATTAATAAAATATTTGAATTCCTAATTTTTTATCTTAAAAATTCGCTTGAGTAGAGCATAAATACAACTAACTATGACAATGTTAATTTTGCATGTAGACTAAGGATATGTACTATAGGCCTATTTTTTATCTTAAATATTCGCTTCAGTAGAGCATAAATACAATTAACTATGGCAATGTTAATTTTACATGTAGACTAAGGATATGTACTATAGGCCTCTTTACAACTAGAACATAAGCGAAGCTTTAAATAGTGTTCAATAAACCATGGACAGTCATTAAATGGTTAATATTTATAATTCTTAATGTCGGTATTCAATTGTGCGTTTAACGACGGAAATTGTATAGCCACTTCGTGTTATAACTAGGGACCCCTAATTTTCGCGAAAAGAATTTTGCTCCACTTTGTTTCAGAGACTTACGTTCACATCTGCAGCTCTGCTTCATAACCAGTAATTGGACGTCTTAGCTGTGACGTGTCTTGTGGTTTTACTGGCAAATCACAGACTTGTGAAGTTGTGGTAACGTTATTGTGATTATCAAAGTCAAATGAGAGACATCACTTCACAAAGAAACACTACCAATAACCATGAAGTAGAACAGCAGATGTACGCGTAAGTCACTGAAACAAAGTGGGGCGAAATTCTTTTCGCGAAAATCAGAGGCCCCTAGTTATAACTAAATATCAATAATCTTGGACATCATCGTATGGACCTAATTGTGCGGGAACAGAATTATCAAACCTAGTTACGTTTTCCCCAAGTTCCTTACAATGGAACACGATCATTCATTACAATATTCATACATTTGGAGAATTGGAGTTAAATAAAGAGGTGGAAAACGGTCTTTACTGTCAGTGAATTTTCGAATGTTCTGCCTGTCACCATGAATACAAAATACATAATGAAGAAACTGGCTATAACGATCTTAACAGTGTAAGTACCTGGACTGTAGTTACCTCGAGTATAGGATTTTTCCAATTGGAGAGCATACTTGCGATATAAGATGTTCCAGCAATGAGCAACAACAGTCAACACTTACATAAAAAATGAAGCAGCAATTGAGAAGATTTGTATTACAACACGTGATGATACTATACGAGACCTAAATACTATAACTCGCAATTTTAAAAAGTTTGTTATGTTTACAGGTGTGGCTGCAACACCTCATACGTCAATATCTGAAACTGGTGTTGATAAATAAATAACACAAAGCGATAGAAAAAGGAAATGTTGATGCATACGGCGTCCCATTTATCTCTCTAGTGGATGGTGGATGAGGCAGACTAAGTTACGAACACAATTACAGTGCTGCTTCTGCTGTGGTAAGTTAACTTACGTACAGTCAACGAACTGGAACATGTTGTCAAACACTGCGTACTGCCTTGTCCAATGGCTGGAATGTCGCACAGACAAAACTAACTAACATTCAGTTGTGTACCGTTTCTCCAGTCACATGCAAAATAAAAATATCTAACAATTTTTAAAACCTATATCAGAATTTCCCTATGTGAGTCGCATGTAAATATTGTTTTTATTTTCACTCGAATCCGTAAGGGCAATGTCAGCTATTTATATCATTCCCATTGATTACTATGCATTTGTTGCACATGAAAAACAACTTTGATGCGGCTGACTACACCATGACCAATGTGCGTAATGAAATAAACCGAAAATATTAATTTTGGCAATAAGTTAAAACCGCGTGCTTGAATTTGAGCACCCACAAAAAATAGAAATAAGAGCTTGAAACCACAAAATCTACAAAAATGGAAAATTGTATTTTTTATAATTTTAAATATAATATCTAGGCCTCTATAACAACCGAATGTAAAAAATATTCACGTTTTCAAGCGAAAATAATTTTAACATCAGTAAACCTCTCGCGCAGAGATTTTCTGATAGTAAAATTATTTTAAAATCAAAACTTGAGCATTTTTTAAATTCGGTTATTATAGAGGCCCAGATATTATCATAGGCCTATTAAAAATTATAAAAATTTAAGTTTTCCATTTTTGTAGATTTTGTAGTTTCAAGCCCTTATTATTTCAAACCCCGTTTTTAATTTATTATTAGAAAGTAAAGCATACCACCGCATAGTGCTATATAAATAAACGTCCGCGTGCATGTGTGACGCATAACACCAATTTCACCGGAGATATCCAGGCCTGTTTACCCCTCTCCGCACCCCCCTCTCACGTCAATTTGTCGCCCAACTTAAGTTACATTCATGAGGTCTAAATTGTCACCCGATTACAGGACATTACTAAAAGTGACATGTTGCATCAAAATATTCATGCTAAAGTGTGATATGCGGGAACATACTTCCAGCGTACAAAAATATGTGGACAACTTTGTGATGGATCGCAACAGTGAGTTTGCGAGAAGTCGGCAACCTTGTGTCCACATTCTAGTGCATACCCCCTCACAACTCCCACCCATCCACGTGGTGGCAAGGTGCATGTGTCAAGGAGAGATTTCCCCACTGCAGGCTATTGATAGCATGGGCTACATCCATTCCAGCACCGCATGAAGTGAGTCTGTTGTGCCGAGAGGCGCAGAACTTCGCGGGAAACAGGTAACTGTCCACGCTGTGCATTCTACTGCACCTCCCTGCTATGGCCTACCATGGCGGGTACACGGAGCCATCGGCCATGTGTGAAGCCAGTGTTATGAACCTTTGCCTGACCAAACGATAAGCCACCAATACCACGTTAAACTGCTTTTATCGATGTGGCACCCACAATTTCCCTTCCACGATGATCGTAAGTTTCCATTGCGGGCAGCATCCGATGTCGCCCCCACAAAGGTGTGTGCGCAATGTAAGAAAGAGAAGTATTAAAGCGGGACTGTTTTGGGTGAGGCAGCATATTTGCATGCAACAAAATACTCACTGTCTCAGAACAAACTTAAATTCAAGGGCATAAAAAGTCAAGTGTGTAAAAGCATGGAATGTTAGCGCAAGAGACAGGACACCATACAGTGTACAGTGTGCTCTGCACATTTTTACGAATGGTACATGAATGTTGTGGAAATAGTGCGGACAATTGAGGGAATAATCCCGGTGCGACCAGTGTGATACTACAGCGAGTTGAGCGAAAGTAAAACTGGTAATACAAAATCAGGTCTAAGACAGCGCGAAAACTCTAGTGACAACACAGTAGCAACATGCAGGGTTCGCAGCGACCAGAGTTACCGCGAGTGAGTGTAGATGTCTGTGCTGCCACATTGGCATGGCTTATATGCTTGGTATGTAGAATGGTAAATATTCCTATAATTTAACCCCATACCCTGTAACAATAAGTTTTAAATAGCTGCTGTTTGTACCCAAAGAGTCCTTAAGCAGCTTACCTAAATCCAGCGTAACGGGCAAGAACAATTAATAATTAATTTGTCAAAACGGAAAGTACAAATACATATCAAACGTAAATCTGCAGGGTGCTCAAGGTATTTCACAAAAATATGCCTGAAATATTCCTCTACTTTAGTTTGCACTGCTGTTTTTATAAAACGTGCATAATGGGACTGCGTCTGTTCGTTTTTATAATGCACCGGCCCACTCCAACAATGCATGTACACTAATCAATAAAATATTCCAAAACCAGTTGTGAACACAAAAGTGCACTTCCTGTTCAACTTAACTTTTAACACCACTGTAAATAGTCGGAAGGACAATCCAAATCTTTATTCCGACTAACATATCATTCAGCAAATCTATTTAACATTACTGGCAAATTGGCATATCTAAATATTACTATTAACATGAGACAACCAAATTTGACATTCCTTGAGCACTCGGCACTCGAAGACAGCGAACACAATTCAAGTTACCCTGAGACAAACTTAATCAGAACTGGGAGCTGACGAGGCCGGTCCCAACTTTATAAAGCCGAACATTACCGCCAGGAGCGCTGGCCACACGAAGTACCACTCAAGTCAATTATACTACCCTCTTCACGGGGCGCACAACCTCAAATCACCAACTGCCAAAGTCAAAACAGTATCTTGTAGATATCAAAACTTTGCCATGACATCACTAAGTCCAACTGAATAGCGCAACGTCTGCGCAGACCATTGCATGCTGTTTCAGTGGGACATGCTGTAGCCACCTACAAGACAGTGCTGGAGTGGGACAACTGTGAAAACACCAACAGCTGCATGGACAGCTCTGCCAGGACATATGAAAGATACTCGTATTATGGGTACTGTGCACACTGCGAAAAAAATCGCCACCCAAATTCCATTGTAATTTTTGTCCAGACCACCAGATGCATTGGCATGAAGATCGTCCGAGTGTGTCTGTCAGCTTGTGATAAGATGACAAAACTGTTCAGTCCCAGTCGTGAATCCCACGAGTGTGGTAAATGGACCTGAGATCATCATCGACCCCTGAATAGACATAAACACCAAACAGGCACCCCAAAATGATCTAATCCATCGGATCTATAGCAAGCACCACCCTTTATTAAAATTCTTTCAGTATAAACAGTCTCCACTGTTGTGCTTTAGTCGATACTGTAACTTCCCACAGTTTATTCAGGCCAGAATTTGTTCACCCAAAGGGAATCGCACCTGTCAACAAGTCCGTTTAGTTAGCTGCCGAACGAGCAAAGTGCCAAGAAATAGGCAAAGCTACTATTTTTGAGCACATAAGGGATACCGAAACCTTAACAACAGCTAACGTTACACCCAACCTTAACAACAGATATGGTTACACCCAAGCTAAGGTAGAAAGCTTATTGGGCCTGCCTTGGCTCGTGGAACAAAACACTGCGGTAAAGACTGCGGCAAGACGAATCCACTTTGGTACTATCGAGTGCAGAACACCCTATAGCACGGAAAAAAAGTGAGTGACTGTGTACAGGTAGTTAAATTGGACAATGTCTCAAACGACATAACCCCAGCTTATACAGCTACTTACCAGAGATTATTAAATGAGAGGCACGAAATGTTTGCCGCACACAATGTCCTCAAACTAACAGCTGTCACAGAGCATCGGATAACCTTGGCAGCACAAAAACCCATTTTCACTCCCTCATAAGTTATTTGCCACGCCAATACAAAGTTATCAAGGAACATATTAAATAAATGCTTGCAGATGGAGTCATTGAGCATGCCAATAGTTGACTCTCAGATTAAGCTTGCCCCTAAGAAAGACTGCATATTACACTTCTGCGTTGATCTGCATTGCGTGAACCTTGCGACAGAACACATATCACCATACACATCAACGAGAAGAATGTCGTATAAACGACTAACCATAATACGATTTTTTCCTCTCTAGATTTGAAATGTGGCAAAATTCAGTTAGCCAGGATGCCCGGAATAAAACAGTGTTCACTGCCCCTGTTGGAAGCCAGTATCAGTTCTGTGCAATGTCATTAGGATTAAAGGGAGCACCCGCGATGCTACAAACAATATTGGGGCAAAAGTTAAAGAGGACTGACCAGTGATTTCATGAAATCATACCTAAATGATGTGTTGAAATGGCGAAATATGTTGGAAGAACACCTCATCCACTTGTCACTCGTCCTAGATCGACTGTCCATCAATTGGCTACCCAGTGCGGTATTGAAATGCCACATCGACAAAACCAACATTGAATTTTAGGCTATATGATCAGTACGGATAACCTGCAGCTCGTAGAGAAGTACCAACCACCTGCTACACGGAAGCAGTTGCACAAGTTATTAGGCCTCATAAACTGGCTTTGTGAGCACATTAAATCTTCGCTACCATAACATAATCGCAAACTGCAATGTTGTCTCTGCAGAAACGAAAAGAATGGACTGTAGAGGCAGGCCAAGTGTTTAGGGATATCAGTCTCACTTTCTCCCAGTGCAAGAACCTAGCGCACTATGACTGTCAACATCCCCTGATCCTCCAGACCGATGCAAGTGAAAATAGGATCGGTGCAGTACTGTGTCAGTATGGTGACATGGGATAGTAGGTCATAGGCTATTCAAGTGCAAAGTTCGGGCCCCCGAAACAGCAGTATCATGTAAATGAGCAAGAGTGCTTAGTGGTTGTCTGGGCAACGAGCATTGCAGCACATATCTGGAATTTCAGAGATTGATTCTACATATTAACAACAGGTGCCCTGAATTGGTACAATCCATGCACGAATCACGCAGCAAGTTCGCAAGGTGGTACATGGAGCTGCATGTGTACGACTTCGAAGTTGAGCACTTCGTAGGAAACGTAAACCAGCTGGCAGACACACTGGTACGTGCATCATGCACTGACATCACTGTACATGACGAGACCGATTGGGAGTATGTGCTGCCCATCACTGGGTGATGCTCATCACAAGACATGCATTTCTACCAACTGAGAACCGAACATAAGGAAACAAATATAAACACTGTGTACAAACGAGTTTTGACAGCACAGAGGGACTTCGCATCCTGCCAGGAAAAGAGAATAGTGTGCAAGTGCAACGGGTAACCACTGGCGAGTGGTTGACAGCCGAATGGAGACACCCCCACACAGGTTGGGCCATGGAAGTTGTTCGTGCCCCCATGTGGGCGACACAATATGCTACACCACGTGCTATACTGTCAATTTACCGGACACCTGGGAGAAAGCCGCAACATTAATCGTCTATTCTACTGGCCAGGGGTGAGCCAAGAATCAGACTTTGCGAAACATACAACAAGTTAAAGTCGCGATGGGCTTAAGGCGAGCAGCAACAGCCGCTACACATGCCTAACTGCATATTTGAATCGGCCACTTTTGATATCATGGATCCATACCATTGCTGCACTGGTGGAAACTGAAGATATCGATACTAAGCACTGACCAAAGTCTCTTCTTTACTGAAGGAAAAGCATTTAATTCTTCTAGTGCCTGAGATGTTCTCCAGGTGGACTGAAGTGTATTCCTTTCGGAGCACTCGAGTCAACATCCTTGTCAGCATTTTTGACAACAAGTTCTACACTTGGTGGGGATACCCCAAGGTGCTGCACACGGATAACCAGACAAAGTTCACTAGCAATAAGAGGAGTGACGCATATGAGAAGTCTGCGTCTAACCCTACACAATGTCAATGTACAACCCGCATGTAAACCTCACAGAGCGAAGGAATCAAGACCCAAAGATGCAATTCTGTGTCTGTATGGGAAAGAAGCACGAGACATGGGCCGAACATCTGAAAGCTGCCATTTTTCATGCTCTGGTGTCGGGTCAATGCTGCATCAGGCCAACCACATGCTACAACCCTACTGGGATGTTACCTAAAGCTGCCAGGAGTGTACCACTGTGCTACGATGGAGAGGAACAGACAAACCCTGCAGTGAAAGTAGCAGAGAGGCGAGAGAGAAATGCTGATATGAGGGAGAATCAGCAGCTCTAAGTGCAACAATGGCTCAAACCTACAGACAATCCTCCGGAACAACTTGGGCCAGGACAGCATGTCTAAGCAAGGACACTCCCTATATAAGTGGCCAAGTAGAACTTTTGTGGTGGATATGCTGCAAATTGGAATGGACCACACAGGCTCGTGCGGGACTGTGGCAGGACAACCTATATCATCCGACGTGGAAATGGGAGGGCCTCCAAAGGTACACAACAATGACCTATGGATAGTGATCTGCGGGTCGTAGAGATGCCAGGCGCCACGATGCCTCCCCGACAAAATTCGGAAGATACATCACAACCTGTTATGCCTTGTACAGGTGATGGCGCCCCCACTGGGCATCTAAGGCATCTGTACATAGTCTTGACATAGCTGCCAGTGGCAACGGACAGCGGTAGACGTGGGGAGACAGTCGACACCAATGCTCATCAGATTCGACAAGTAACCAAGGAGTCATAGTGCAACTACACACACCTGCCACTAGATTCGTACATGCCCCGACATCCAGCATCAGGATGCAACCTGCTGATGCGGACTGAGCCCACATTTACAGTATGGTATTGATGGTGTTGGTAATGGGAACACCAGTTCATGTCAGGCCCCAAGGAAGGACCAGTGACACTTCTGCTCGGCTACAACTGGGTGGAGGCGACTAGCAGATACCTTACGTGCAAATGCAGGGTACCAGACTGTACGACACAGTTGCCAGCCCAACACCAGCATTACACAAGGTGGGAGACCGAGCGCACACGCCGTCCCTCCCTGCCAAAATCCAGTACCCAGTTCCACAGCCATCTCTGCAGATGTTCACAGGCATCACGGCCCTTGGGGATCTACAACATGATGGGGAATGACTACCGCCTCCCTGTCGATCGGCGCATCCAGGCTGCAAGGTGCGCCCTGGGTTCTGTACCTGCCCTGATGAACCTGCATCCCAAACCACAGCAGCAGTGCCACACACATAAGCCACTGTAGCCAGAGAGGTACCAACTTCGAACGTGGCCAGCTGGTCAAAAGTGTTTCCACTGCTGCAAGTAAAGAAATGGCGGCATCATGGGGCAGACAGACTCCGAGCGAGGAGACTGACATGAACTACTCTGCATCTACTTCCTACTGCAGCCCATCCTGTGCACCACCCCTCCTTAAATGGAACAGGTTGGTGTAGCAGTACCGCCCACATACCGTGTGATGTCAGTGTGTTCACCTGTCCACAAAAACCCCCAGCACATGGTCACTAAGTGCCCTGTTGACCAGAAAACATGGATTAAGCACCATAATAAACAGTGTTCATTCCCGTGCTGCGAGGCAAATTATGGGAACTTAGGCCGCACTGCCAAAGGCTGGCGTTAATTGAAGGTCAGGGGTAACCTTGTCTTTTTGTTAATAATGTTATATTGGAAAAATTTCGTATATAAGTGATGCAGAAACAGCCATGTACTGGGAGGGGAGAATGGACTCGCCCACTTAGTCAACTATGCCATGCATATTCTGCAATATAATCGTTTCTTAATTTTTTGAAATTAGTCAATGTTAATTGTAATTCAGTATTTTTCCTTACTCTTGACTGTTCAACAACTGTGTATGTAATCCTGCCACTTTGTACCAATGTAATAATATTAGTTATGCCAACCTCAATCATCGAAGGTCGTGTACATCATTTCCTGTAGGCAACTGCATACTTAGATTACATAACTCCTAGGCAGGCACACTGCGACATTTGGCACCCAACACTTTGGCAGAGTAAATTTATAATGTTACGGGCCAATCAGGCGATGGAGAAATGCCAGATAAAAATCTCTAATGGACAGTCCCGTACAATTTGTTTGGCATGAAAGAGTTGTGTGTAATGTAGAAATACAGCATGGTAGGAATAGTAAGAACAGGCAGGAAGCTTGGACAGAAATAGAGAATATCCGGACAGCAAGCAGAGAAACGAACAAACAAGCATGGGAATTAACCCCATCCCCCCCACTTCCCCAGGCATCGAGTGGAGATAAGGGGACCAGTCGACCACGCACAACAGTGCGGAGCGCAGGCAAGAGCGAGCTAACTCCACAGCCAACATGTTCAGCGCTCAGAAAGTAGTGTGCGCACAGTGTGAGCTACCGAGACTGGACACAGTGAAACCGGTGTATCGGTTAGTTACCTTTACATGCGGGTGCAAATAGCCAGACACAGCGATGACACACACTGACCCGTGTCGGGAACACCGTGAGAGAAAGCCGGAGTGGTTAGGGCGCACCTACTGTGATGCCCGGAACAGTCCAGCAATGTGATACGAGATGGTGATGTGCGTGATGTGTACCACAGTGAGACACATACAGTGTGCCAAGGTGGTAGAACTATGGACTTTCGGAGAAGGCGTCTTCGCTTGCAGCCTATGTACTGACTGGCGGAACATACCACGTGATCGCACCTCACCAGGCACATTAACCCTCACCTGCGCCAGGGAGCTGACAAACCACACGGCGACATCCGCGCGACCGCATCGAGACATGTCATGCGAACAGTCCGATGCTGCGAGCACATGTACAGCTAGCGACAGAGTACATGAACACCAGGACAATGATGCAGCTGGACAGGGTGGCTACAAACTGTTGGGAATATAATTCCCTGACTTTTCCCACCCAAATTGAAAATTTTCCCTGACCCAATAAATTTTTTTAATTCAATTTTTTATGCTTTATAAAAGAAATCATTTTTTCTTTGTCCAATTCAATGCGCTTTGCACATAGTACAAGTTTTAATGTACTACTAATATAACATTTATGTTGTTTCTAAACCATTCTTGCAATGGGGCAAGTTGGAAATCAAATAAATATTATGGATAAACGCCATAGCAGCAAACTGTGAGTCGAAGAAAACCAGACAATACATGCAGACCAACAGAAAAGTAAACAACCGAAAGCATCCTTTCGCTTGTCTGCATGTATTATCCGGTTTTGTGTGACAAACCATTTGCTGCAACTATGTATGTCCAAAATACTTCTACGACTTGTAATATTTGCATGAAAAATACATGCCTCAGAAAACACTGATTGCATAGTAAACACACCAACAACATATTTTGTGTGCTCTATTTGTGCAAGTATATTAAGTATGCCTATAATAATATAAAAATTTGAACTGAAAGTTACAACTCTTAAGTACATTTTGATGGTAAGAAATTTACAGTAATACCTAACTTATGGCTTCTCACAATCGACAAATTAAAAGGCCTACTACATGAATAAAATATTTGTTTAAAAACTTCTTACCAAAGGAAACACAGATGCATTACATAGTTTACACATTGTAAACAATATACTTTCCGTACTCTAATCCTGCATGTTGAAATAAAATAATTAAATCAAAATTACAACAGACAGTTGCAACTAAAGTAATTTATTTAAATTGATGTCAAAAATGCAGAGTAATACAATTGTTACATTGGGAAATTAAATTTACAATTTCATGCATTACACAATTAAATTATGCGTGGAGAAAATTCTCATCCGATAGTAAACATATTTCACGATTACTTCCTACCTACAATCAAAAAGCCCAGTACTATACAAGATTACACAAAAAAATTACTTGGAAAAATTTAATTTTATGAGTACTTTAGAGGTACTCACTGAGAGATCCTGTGAAGTGTGCTTGCCACAAGCATGTAAAGTAGTACTTTAAACAGTTTTTTGTAACTCTACAGCCTCCTAGCTCCCCTCCCCCAAGGGGTTCCTTTCCCATCTTCAGCCATGTTAAGTTCTTCCCCCTTGACACCTCACCCATCTTATTCACAAGCAAGCACACACCGTTTCTCTAAAAATAGAATTCCGCCCGTCCTTTCTACCATCCCTTCTTTCCAATAGGCGGCTGTGTGTTACAAATTAAAGTTAATGAAAACAACAAGAAAGAAAGAAAACAGCATGGGAGGATGCAAGTGTTTGCTTTCTCATGTTTCATGTCACAAAATATAGCTGTATAATTTTACAAGCCGGTAGCTGCTTTTCACACTAACGGAGATTAGCGCAGGTAAAAAAAAACACCTACATGTTATCAGCCTTCGGCATGAGAAGGAAGCATCTGAGGGAGGGGAGGGGGGCCTAAGAGTGACGAGAGACGTGCACGTAAAAAAAAAGCCGAAGTCGACATGTTATCAGACTTCTGCATCAGCAGGAAGCGTGGAGCAGTAAACAACTGAATAAATTACACATAAAAGTGGCGTATGTGACGCAGCGTGCCCAGCTACTTATGGCTTTCTTCCCCGGGATTATTGTACCGTGATGTCCGATGAAAGGCACCAGACGCGTCTTCATGCTTGCTAGTCCGCGCTGCTCCATTCATTTCGGACTCATTATAACTGATTTTTAACTATTGCTTTTCGATTTCCGAAAAAGGAGATGGGGCGGGGAATTTTCCCTGACTATTCCCTGACCTTTTCAGGCCACTAAAATTCCCTGACTATTCCCGGTTTTCCCGCCCTGTCGCCACCCTGCTGGAGGTGACTAACAGTGGCACATAGTGTCGGGAATACATAAGGACGTACCACCAAAACATGTAGCGCTGCCAGAGTGCTCAGGCAGTAATGTCGAGGACTTGACACCGTTTGTAGACAAATGAGCGGCGAGGTTGCGCCGGTACCACGTGCCAGAATAGGAGTGGACATAGAGAGTAACGACGCAACTCCGTGGCCAGGCACACGTGTGGTGGAACTTGTAGAACAGTGTTGATGTGACATGGGACAAATTCACAATGAGCCTAAGAGAGCGCTTCTCAGAAGCTGAGGCCAGGACCGACTGCCAAGGTCTATTTTACGGTGAGAAACAGCGGGAGGAAGAGCCAACGAGTGCTTCATTGCCATGAATCTGTGCCTATACCGCCGAGTGAATCTGAAGCACCACTAGCCGAAAAATTACCGGACATAACACGATTGACAAGTGAGATAATTCAGCAATTTCTCAGCCTGGTTCCAGGCGAATCGGTAGAGAACTACGTACGCAGGGCCACGATGGCCAAGCAGGGCCCCAAACACCTGTACAGCCCGAGACATGGAGACCCGAACAGAGGCCGACCTGGGCCGATGGCAGATCTGGCCAGAATAGAGGGCCGACAGGGAGATTGGACGGAAATGTGCAATGACCTGCCATGACCGTAGGCACGGCACCTTCTCCGGCCTGCTCTATGCCGAGCACGCTATTCCCACTGGAAGTAACGAATCAGTGTAAACGAGACCTAAGACATATGGGTTCGAGGAACAGCACATCATTAGGGAACAGGTGTAGGAGATGATTAAGGAATGGGTAATAGAGCTGTCGGTCAGGAGGTACAAATCGCGAATTGTATTATTGTCAAACAAGGATGGGGGCAGGAGAATCTGTGTGGACTTCAGACCGATGAATGAAGTGACAGAATGCACCACACCACAGATTAGTTCTGACGAAGCATTTGCTAGCCTGAGGGATGTGAAATTATTTTCCACATTAGACTTAAAAGCGGGATACTGGCAAGTCCCCATAAGACAACAGAACCGGAAAGAGACGGCATTTACCAATCTTAATGGCAGACACTTTCAATTCCGTGTCATGCATTTTGTCTTGAAATGTGCTCCCTCGAATTTTCACTAAATGACGTCTCGAGTCCTGGAGGAGTACATAGGCGAATTCGTAATGGCATAACTGGATGACATCATTGTTTGGTCCTGGAACTGGAAAGAACATGTGCGCCACTTGGGCCTAGTGCTAGAACACTTAGCGATCCACCATCTTGTAGTGTCACCGACTAAGTGTCATAAAGGGCAGCAAAATGTGGGCTTTCTGGGTCATGTAGTATGCGCGGCAGCGAATTATGCACAACCGACCCACCTTGCAAAGAAAGTGGAAGCCGAACCACCACGGACATGCAAATAACTCCAAAGGTTCATCGGACTAGCCAAATGGCTACGGAACTATACCCCAGAACTTGTGCAGAGCATGGTGCCGCTGATCGACCTGTCATGGCAGGTACGATACAGCTGGACAGAGGGCGCACAATGTGCGTTCAACGAGCTATAAACTGCTTTTTGCAACTGCCATATCCTCTCCCGCGTGGACAATCCAAAGAGGTTGTACATCCAAACAAATGCTAGTATGAAAGGGGCAGGTGTGGATCTATACCAATTCGCAGAGGACTGCATGAAACTCATTGTTATGAGAGCGCAAAGTTCGGGGATGGGGAGTGCTGATACCACAGCAATGAGAGGGAATGCCTGGCTATAGTATGGGCCTTGCACCAGTAACAGCATTACCTGGAGAGGCAATTCACATTTTGCAGAGACAACAAATGCTTAACCTAGGTAGATACCATGGAGTAGTGTGGGGGCAATCTCATCCAGTTGCTCAATACTGTTGCATTCCTTCGACTTCAGGGTGGAACACGTGCGAAACGAGGGGAAAGAGTAGCCCGATCTCCTGTCAAGGGAACCAGAACTGGGGGAGACACACCCAGACAAAGAGGAGATGGAGCCTACGACACTGCCCGAGAAACAAAACCAGGATCTGAGCGCGAAAATCCACGCAGGCGCAGAAGATCAGAAGATACCCGACCCCTGCTTCCATACATCAACGTAACTTCCGTAAGAGAACCCAGCTGAGAAGGCCCGAACACCTGGTCGGAGGTAATGGTGCACGTTCACACTAGCCAACAGACATCGCTTGTCGCCCAGAACCTGAGCGCACAAGGGGGCAAAAGGGGGAAAGAAAACATTCAAATCGCAAATGCACAGATTCAGGTACGCAGCCCTGGGACAGCGACCTACAAGACATACGTGCTGCCGGAAGCAAGAGGAGTCCTTCATTATGCGCACAAACACCCAATGTGGGACAACCCAGGGCGAAACAGATACAGCGGCATGTAGTGGAGTACTTCCACTGGCCAGGTATCACTGCCGTGATGAGAGTGTGCGAGAGTGTGTGCAAGGAATGTGAGACGAACAAATCGCGCAAGAGCGATTGTATATAACAAGTCCCATGCCGGTAGACAGAGCAGTTTAAATGGATCGCACTTACGTAATGGGACCGTACCCATGCACGAAGTGAGGCAAGCGATTCCTGATGATATTGACAGACGATTTCTCGCACTGCTTGAACATGTACGTGCTAAGCGATGCCCGAACCAAAACAATACGGAACACATTAACGACAGAGATTTTCCCAAGATAGGGAAACCCCAGGGCATCATGACGGATAATGGCTGCCATTTTGCAGGCAGACAGTGGCAACAGCTGTGTGAGCATGCACAAATCCGAGTGCGCACGACCCCGAAGTTCTGCCTAAGGGCCAACCACATAGAAAAAAATTTATCGATTAAGCAGCAGCTCAGACTGCGCCTGGGGGACGACCACACACAATGGATCAACATATACCAGACACACTGTTTTGTCTGCAGATATGGGTGAACGAGGCCACGGGAGAGTCCCGGGCAGCACTAACACAGGGGCATGATTTACTAAGGCCAGGGGAAGCTCACACGCAGGAGGCACAGGAAGAGCATGCCAACCAGCACCTACAAATGACAAGCGAAAAAAGACTGGAGAGAGCTCGACAGAGAAAGGAAGCATACCTATGGAAAATAACGCCGGAATCAACAAGAACCCTCGAGAATTGATCCCAAGGACACAAGTCTACGTGAGACAACACCCCCTGTCGGACGCGAGGAGGAACTACTGTACAGGGTTCGCAACACGGTGGCGGGGCCCTTACAGGATACTCCAGAAACTAGGGACGATATCCTACATTGTCAGAGGAGAGTGCAGCAAGCAGATGAAAATCCACAGAGATGATGTGCGGGAACCAATCATTCTGCCAGAATATCATGCGGGAAGTGACGCACAGTCCCGACTGAACGATGAGACCCAAGTAAGACAAGCCCGAACAGCCTGAAACTCCACACACGGACTTAGAGGTGGACTGGGAGTGGCTGTTCCCCTTGACGCCAAGCGCCGAGGTGCTAACAGGAGGAGAACCAATTATGATGGAACCGGAGGAGACAGTACAAAATCAAACGGAACCAGAACAAGGCGACCACGGGTCTACAAGTGACTGCTGAGTCTGGGGAGGCGACGACCTGCTGGACGAAGCAAACTTCACTGTGAACGTGGAAGAGCCAGGTGAACGGGATCACCCGACGCCCGCAACGACAGCAATGGTGCCGCCGGATACTGTCTCCCTTGGAGAGGAACAACTCGGCTCCACAAGAGCAGGGGACGAAGCGCCCAGGCGCCAGCCGCTGCGATGGGCCCCCTCCAACAACCCAGGGCATGACATCATCGGCGCGGAAGACGCAGGCAACCCGAGTGGACAGGGGGGAAACATGGCGGTGGCCTGTATGGAAGTTGAACCCCCACCCCTCATGGCCTTCACTAGCCTTCCTGGCTGGCACGAGACCCAACACTCCATCGTGCACAACCCCGATGGTAACAACCTCGACGCCCTTGCTATAGCAGGCCAGGATGTGACAATGTCAGAGTGGAAGACACAGGCAACATGGCACAATCGGAGGGAAACACAGCGGCGGCCCTGTATGCCGTTTAACCCCCTCCTCGGCCTTCGATAGCCCTCCCAGCTGGGGCGAGACCCAATGCCCTGCAGTGCACACCCTGTTGCCAACCCCCCGAAGCGACGATTCCAACTCCAGAGCAACCCTCTGCGACATCGGTTAGGCTGCTGCCCACCATCGCCCATGTTGAGCAGGGAAAGGGACACATGCGGGGGTCGTTGAGTGTCGGGTTTGGGCTGTTGAAAGGGTGCATCTGTCATCGTACCACAGGAGCCCAAACACCAACCCTTGAAAGGGCCATATACCTGGGTCTCATTCCCTGGCATGCACAATGGTGGCGGCGTACAGTGGCCGGTCACGAGAGCAGTAGAGTTTGTGTACGGGTCAGGGTTACCTAGCGAGTGTAATCCACCCTGTAGTGTGCCAGGGCGGTGTCCAGTGCCACACCCCTCTCTCCCACACCGCGGTATCTTTGAGCAGCTACCCTTCATAGACGTCACACCCCACAACAAAACTAGCCGATTGAGTGCTTGTGTAGTAGTAAGAACAGAAGTACAATAACTACGCATGTGTAGAAGAAGTAGTTATATTCCTCAGTAATTTTTTATGTATGTTTTGCTGTAGCTTAAGAGCATGGGTGCTGAGCATTAGTTACTAGTCAGTGTGTAACCCCTGTTTTTTTTCGATGGCCATGACAGTGAACCTCCAGATATAGTACAGTGCCAACATGTGTGCGGCGAGCTCCTGCCCACGGGACCGAACTTCATCTTTTGTGTCAACTATCATCGCTAGTACTGTCTTTTAGTTTTTAACTGAATCACCGATGAATGCAAGGGAAGTTAGTGCGGAACCACCACTCCTTCAACTGACTCAACTGAAGATTGAATCGGAGGAAGAACAGTCAACAAAAGAACTTGACCAGGCGGTGATATGGGACCAAATGGTAGAACTTGAAGCTACCTGCTGGAGGGAAGAGTGTGCCCGATGGAATGTTGAAAACTGACACAAAGTAGATGGTCGCCTGGAGACCTATACAACTGGACTGTTGGGTCGATGGAAGCCTTACGTCGCTGATGGCACATGGGTATTTGCCCTGCAGTGTGCCTATGACAGCAATCTAGTGCGACATCCTGGAGCAGATCAGACCTGAAGGAACATCGCACAGCATTACTACTGGCCAGGAATTTCGAAGGATGTGCACGAGTATGTTCGAGCTTGCGGACTCTGTAACACCCAAAAAATACGGAGAACAGATGGACCACATCAGCAGTAGCCATGGCAACAAACGGCCCCCTTCGTAGTGGTAGCCCTAGACATCATGGGTCCCTATCCAAGGAGTACCCAGGGGAAGAGCTTCATTGTGGTTGTAATGGTCATTTTCTCCCGAAGGACAGAAGCATATACTGTCAGTGCTGCACGAACTAACACCATCGCCAAAATCCTAGAAAAAGAGTTCTACTCGAGGTAGGGTTTCCCCAGAGTACTCTTCACGAACAATGGGAGCCAATTCACCAGCCATCGATGGAGGGAGCTCTGCAAGGGCTGGAAGGTAGAGCACCACACAACAGTGTTCTACCATCCACGAACAAATCCTACATAGAGGAGGAACCAGACCTCAAAATGCACTTACGACTTAGAGAAGGAGACGACGACTCTAACTGGCCGAAATACCTACTAGCTGCACTGCTTTGTATGTGTACCCAGGTAAATGCCGCCCAAAGAAAATCCCCAGCAGTTCCAGTGAAGGAACCTCACTCGGCCACGCAAATTGACGTACCCTCTGGCTGTTGAGCACCCTGAGACCCCAAGAGACAAAATGCAAAGCACCAAAAATAAGTTGGTACGGCAGCACCAAGCTAACTACGTCATGACCTAGGTACCCACAACATCTCATCAATCACGAGAGCTCCAATCAGGCGACCATGTGTACACCAGGGAACATTCCCTATTGGACCAAAAGAAGGGAGTCTGCACAGGCCTAGCAGCTAAATAGAGTGGTCTACACACCATCTTTCGCCGTGTATGCACAGGTACCTACCTTTTTACGAACAAGTAAGCAAAGAATTGCCAAGATCCATAGAGATCAACTGCACTTCACTAGTGAAGTGCCGGCACTGCCCGTACCGACATCACCACTGGAGTCCGATGTCAACATGTCCATAAGGGACTAGCGAGATGAAGAAGGGAAACTAAGATACCACATGTAAGTGAACTTAACTCAAGAAACCCGGTGACCCCAGAAACTGACGAAGGTGCAGGAGAGCGCGATGCCTTTGGGGCAGTGGAAACACCAACACTGGTGCTCACGGGTGCAGGGCGCTTATGCTTATGAGGCAGTTATCAGCCAAAACCGATGGAAGCAGAAGAACTTGAAGGTGGCTGCATGGAACCAGGAATCACGATGCCCAACAGCGGCCATGAGTCTTGTACAGAAAATGCCATCACTGGAAGCAATGCAGCATTCTAACCTATTGTCCGAGTGAAAGTTTAGTACACCTCAAAAGGACACATCGGACACTATTGCGCCCAGTGCCACTCCATATGCCACTGGACTGTTAGGCATGCCGGCACCGTCAGCATAGGTCGGCCACTGCATCCAATCTCCAACAGCAGTCACTTTTTACACATTCTGTGTGCGGCAACCCACTCCTGCGAATACTTCGATGCACCGCAGGGGACCGGAGGCTGACACCAAGGACAACTGGGGCAACACAACTCATCATACTCCAGTCGTAGCAGCTACACCGCTAAATACTACTTCCACATCAAGTGCACAGGCGTGCCCTTGTATGCGAAGCGACCTTCCACCACTACCACACACAGGTGGGCAACCCTAGCAGATAGTCTCGCCAAATGACAACATCTATAGGAACCATCATGCTGGCAGGTTGGATCGCCCACACACAAGTACCAGCTACAGCCTGGCCCACGATGTAAATAGCAGAGCTGCACCGATGAACCAGTGCGTAGTTAGTCCCCCCCCCCCCCACTTTTCATATTGCAATATTTTATGATGGCAATCGTTAGATCATCGTTAGATCAGATTTGATCAATCATAAGTTTCGTTTGATCAACATTAAAATTAGTCAAATTAAAATTTTTTTCAAATGCGAAGTTAGCCCCCCACTTTTAATGTTGCAAAATTTTATGACAGCATTCGTAAGATCATCGTTAGATCAAATTTGATCAATCAAAAGTTCCGTTTGATCAACATTAGAATTTGGTCTAATTAATTAATATTTGAAAAGTGCGAAGTTAGCCACCCCCCCCCCCCGCAATTTTCGTATTGTAAAATTTTATGACTGCATTCGTTAGATCTTCGTTGGATAAGATTGGATCAATCACAAAATTCGTTTGATCAACATTACAAAATGGTAAAATTTAATAATTTTAGTAAGCTTAATTTTCGCCCTTTTGTTTTAGTATATTAAACTTGTATGCCGGGAAATACTAGATCATCGTTAGCTTATATTTGGTGAATCATGAAATTCGTTGGACCAACTAAGCAAATTGTTCAAATTAATGAGTTTTGGAAAATTGTATGTATGATTCTTAACAGCTATCTTCAGATCATCGTTATTTCATCTAACAATAACCATGTTATATGTTCAGTCAACATTATAAATTTGTCAAATTAATTATTTTTGCAATTGTGTCTGCTTACCACTGCTTCACTTCCCCCTGCCTTGTTGTATTGAAAACGAAAGTAATGCGATATTTAGATTTTTTTTTTAATTTAATCAGTCGTTAAATTTGTTACTTCAACATTACAATTC
Organism: Medauroidea extradentata; assembly: GCA_003012365.1. Taxonomy (NCBI): domain Eukaryota; kingdom Metazoa; phylum Arthropoda; class Insecta; order Phasmatodea; family Phasmatidae; genus Medauroidea; species Medauroidea extradentata. The sequence goes on along the minus strand of PNEQ01044414.1, from coordinate 47,546 downwards.
TGGAAATGTGCCAAGTTAATATCACCCGCATTTTTTGTATTGTAAAATATCTTGAGCGACAATAGTAAGATAAATGTTAGATTATTTTTTTAGTTATAACATCGTTCAGTTAACATTATAAATAGGTTTATTTATTTATTTATCTTTTTATTGTAATTACAAGGTAAATTATATCGCTTTTTACGACAGAATATGACCGAAAATTTCTATACCTTGTTTTGAACATACCGGAGCAATTTTTTAATAAATCACAACATAAATTATGAATAAGATCCGAGAAGTCAAGAAAACATAACAAAAAAATTTACGCTTATGCACTTTTAAATAAGGAATGCCAGAATATTGCAGTACATTTAGAATATTTGGTAAGTTTAAATGTGTAGAAAATAGTGATTTATTTATTTTTACTTTAACTTAAATTTATATAATACTGTAAATTTCTTTATAGAGTGATGACTGTATTTTGTTAAGCGTAATTACTCAACTTTTTGTACATGTGATAAGTGTGAAATAGTATACATATACAGTATATTATTCTCAAACCATTGATTTATGAAATATTTAGTATTAGTTTGGTAAATGTGGTGTTAAAGATGTACTCCTAGGAAGAGGAATGGGGTTTGGTTTGGTTAACTGCAGATGATGTCAGGAAATTAACAATGATGAGGAGGGGGGGGGGCAGTTTGTGTTCTTACCCTGGTCGGAAATTAGCGTGGTTCTGCCTCTGTAGCATGAACAAAAAATTTTGATGTCTATAAACTGCTAGTAACAACCGAAAAAACAGCCCTTACGAGTTATTTGAAAGGAAATGTTAAGAACAATCTACAGAATAATTTTGCAGCAATGATATGAACGAATATTGGACATTTTTTACATTTTAATGTATTCAATAAATTTAAAATTTAAAAAATTTTTAATTTTAGACGAATGTTTATTATGTTTGATATTTTTTGGTACAAGTGAAAATTAAAGCTTACTTTACGTAAAAAAGGATTATTTTTAAATACAAGTTGACATTATTACTTTTCTAAGGCAGTTTACAAGTATATAAAATTAATTACTTGGACATACCATCAAATTTATTCAGTTATGTTTAAATTTAAAATGAACGTTTGAAATACTTTGATATTTTAAAATTAAAATTACATATTCAAAAATTTTTATAGTGTCTTTAATTTTCTTAAAGATATTTCGGCGTACATCTAGTAAGATCACACAACTTCAAACTTCGTGACAAACGTAGGAATAACTACACGTCTTCATGCCTTAAATATAATTATAATGATTAAAATGTATACAAAAAAACTGATATTATTGATTAATTTTATTTTCTACTTAAACATCAAAACATTTTGTTAATAAGTATTTTGTGGAAGTACTTTAAGAAATTCAGTAAATTTTATTGCTAGTTGAATGTATTAATTCTTCCGCCAATATTTCAACTTGCCGGCACTGTGTTGCTTTATGGTTTTATAGCACCCTTTGCATAAAAGCTGATGCATAGATAACAGGAAGTGAAAGCGTGTCGGGCGGGTCGTTGGTATTTAAGGGATGAGCCTTGTTCAGTTCAGTTAGAAGTTGTTTGGAAGCAACAGTTCACTTTATACTTTCTGTATTCGCGGTGGGAGAAGGGTATTTAAAAATTCGTTAAAATCGTCACGTACTTTAACATATTTTTTTTTACGCGCACAAGTTATTTCGGCGAGATATTTTCTGCCAAAACTTTACAAGAAATGTGCGCATGGAAAGATTTTTGGTGTTGTGTTTTCGTGTAGTTGACTTCTCTGTCTCACCACAAATACGTAATTACAATGTTTAGTACTGTTTGGGATGTATATAGTGTATTATAGTGATAATACTGATGGAACGCAATAACAATTTCAATTTGGCGACAACTGATGAGTGCTCAAAAAAATTCAGTCTCGGTTCAACATGGCGGCCGGCAACATGTTCGCTAGTTTATAACTAGGTATAAACGTTTCATCGAAAAAAAAAAAAAGTCGTTCCGGCCGGATCAACTACGAAACGAAAGCCTTTCGCTTCGATGCCTTTCGTACGTGTTTGTTCCGGTATTCTACACCTCATTTTAAACTACGCTTCGCCACACCATCACGCCTATGTGCCCGCTCGCAGCGCTTAGTTTCGTTGCTTGTAAACATATCACGTGTGGAATATGAAAAATTGTTGTGAGAGCATAAGTTATTGGTTAGCATTATAAACATTATTTTCCTTCCTTTGTCTTGTGGCCATTGTTCGTTGATTAAGTCGCGACAGTCCGATGAAATTCTTTTCGAGGGTTTTGTTGTGAAACAGCACAGCCAAACCAACCGGTACCGGTACTGTGGCGGACTCAGTTGATGTGCTTGCGCTACGTCTCGAGCGCGCGGAAAATCGTTTACGCAGTGCCACAGACTTAGCAAAATTTGTGGTAACAGACATAACGAAGAAACCAGTGTTCATAGCTACATGTCGTGATTTAAGTCAAGTGCGTCAAGGTTATGAGGTGGATCACCTGAAGTATGCTCGTGCTCACAAGAAGCATCAAACCTTCGACACAGCGTAGCAACTCGCGCGCCTCAATATGTTTTATGACGCATATTTCGAAGTGATTGCTGTTTGGGACGCATTAGAGCAAGATTTAAAGGTTGCAACTGCTCAATGTAAATAAATCACCAGGAATGTGCTTACCTACCATCAATATTCCTCAATTCGATAGCAATCCTATTGGCTGGATCAGTTTTTCGAACTTATTCACTGCATTAGTTGGTGACAACCCTAAACTCACAAATGTAGAACGTTTGTCTTATTTAAAGGCCTCTTTGTCATCTGAGGCACTGTCAGTGGTTCAGTCATTGCTTCTCCTTGATCAAAACTATGCTGTTGCGAGGGACTTGTTAGACAAAAGATTCAACAAGAGACTGGTGGTTTCAATACATATAGAAGCAATAGTCAAAGTTCCGAATGTGTCCCTCGAATCGCCGATGTCAATTGTTACGTTACTGTCCACCTTGAATGTACATGTTGCAGCTCTAGCTGTATTGGACGTAAATGTCACACAGTGGGGCACCTTATTGCTTCACATTGTAGAAGGGAAATTGGATGCCATACTTCGAAATCATTGGGAGCTTAAGGTCACCTAATCAGAAGTTGACATGCCTACTCTCAACCAATTTCTAACCTTTTTGGAGGGCTACCATTGGTCAACCACAACAATATCGGTAAACGCACCAACAAAGGTTCCCACTAAAACAATGTCAGAGCCAGTCGTTCAACTAATCCCCCATCATTTGTTGGAAAAGTAGTTAATCACAACGTTGCAAGGTGTGCAATGTTTAACAATGATCATGATGTATTTAGGTGCCCTACATTCTTCAGCTTGTCGCCCAAGGATCGTTATCAAATAGTAAAAACTAAACACTTATGCGTAAACTGTTTCCGCAGTTCACACCAATCTAAGCAGTGCTCCTCTCATACATGTTGTCATGCTTGTGGTGCACGTCATCATACCTTACTTCATTTCTCACGAGCGAAACCAGCGTCAAGCACTATTGAGGTAGCCCCAGAGACAACACCCTCAGAATCACCAGCCTCACACACCCTTCTATCATTCACTGAGAGAGTCGCTCCGTTCACCGTGTTATTGTCAACAGCTGTATTTGGTGTCCCTGGTGCTGATGACAGCTGCAATGCTGTCCGCGCTCTCTCGATTCAGCCAGCCAGTCTAGCTTTATGATGGAAGACTGCGTGATGAGACTGGGCATAGTTCGTCGTAATACATCACTGCCTGTCTATGGACTGTCTCAATCACCAGTCTATGTTGCTAAAGGGGTTGTTGACTGTGCCGTGGCACAGATGGGCAAGGATAACCCACGTCTACCTGTGGAGGCATTTGTCGTGCCAAAGATAACCAACACTCTTCCCACTATCCCCTTTGATAGTCATATGTGGAGACACATAACTCACTTGCAACTAGCTGACCCACATTTCTTCATTCCAGGACCAATAAACATGCTGATTAGTGTGGACTTGTTTCCATACCTGCTGTGTGGACGTACGCTAACAAAGACCACAACTTGCCTGCGGCCATTGACACCGTGTTTAGCTGGGTGCTCATGGGAAAGGTGCCCTCTGCTTCAGTGTCGTTAAGTTGTGTATATTTACTATCACATGCACCTACCTTGAATGACAGAAAATTCTGGGAAATTGAAGAAATTGAAGTGCCAACCAATACCAGTACATGAACTAGAGATCACACAGGTCGATACCGTGTTGCACTGCCATTTAAAGAGCCTCTGTCACATTTTGGGGAATCTCGTATGCAAGCTCGTCATAGACTCCACAATCTAGAGCGCAAATTTGAATGCAACCCTCAGCTAAAAGGACTATATTACACATTCATGAATGATTATTTGCAGCAAGGACACATGTCCCTGGTGCCATGTGAAAGGTTGAGTGCACCTGCATTTTATTTACCTCACCATGGGGTGCTAAAGCCTGATAGCAACACCAATCGGCTTCGGGTTGCCTTCGATGCCTCTGCCGGAGACAGCAACGGAATATGTTTAAATGACAGACTTATGAGGGGCTCAAAATTACAGAAAGATATCATAGACATACATTTTCCCTTCCGCTGTCATGCAGTGGCATTCACCGCTGACATTCAACAGATGTACTGTCAGGTTGAGATTCAAGACAACCACCGTAACTATTAGTGGATTCTGTGGAGGCCGTCAGAACATGATCCTGTCTGTGATTATCAATTGAACACAGTCATGTATGGTGTTTCATCAGCTCCATACCTTGCTATCAGGACACTTCATGAGCTCGCTGCAAATGAGAGAGATCGCTACCCTAAGGCATCATCAGTGTTGTTGTCTGATACTTACGTGGACGATGTAGTCTAAGGAGTTTCTAGTATTGACAAGGCTGTCACTTTGCAAAGGGAATTAATAGAATTGTTGAAGTTGGGTGGATTCCACTTGAGAAAGTTTGCAAGCAATGAGCCTTCTGTACTCTCATGGCTTTCACCTAACTTGTACAATACAGTAGTGCTCACACTCTTGACAGCACCAGTAACCTTCCCACTGTTAAAATTTTAAGATTAGAGTGGCATGCAGAGTCGGACACGTTTTCGTATAAGGTACAATATACTACCTGCTCGGTTACCAAACGAACAATTTTGTCAGATCTGACACGAATCTTTGATCCGCTAGGTTGGCTCTCTCCGATTGTGATGCTGGCGAAATGCCTATTTCAGCATCTCTGGACACGATGCGTCAACTGGGATGATTCCCCACCACCTGACGTTTTGGAGACATGGGATCGCTTCAGGCATGAGCGTCCTGCCATTTGCAGATATTGCCATCCCCAGGATTGCTCCAGTATATCAAGATAAAGCTACCTTCAACTTCATGGATTATCAGACAGTTCCGAACAAGGTTATGCTGATGCTGTCTATATCTGCATCACCTCTACAGGGAGGTCTCCAACCGTTCAACTGATTCTGGCCAAATCAAAGGTTGCTCCAGTGAAAAGTGTGTCTTTACCTCGTTTAGAGTTGTGCGGTGCTCTGCTGTTGGCCCACATAATGCTTAGGGTATGTAGAAGTTACCATTCCAAGATCAACAACACTGAGCTTATTGCCTGGACTGATTCAATGGTAGTGCTACATTGGGTCCGATCCTCACCTCACAATTGGAAGACATTCGTTGCCAACCGAGTCAATGAGAACCAAGATCATGTGCCATTGGAATGTTGGTGTCACGGGCCAACTGACGATAACCAAGCAGACTGTGCTTCATGTGGTTTGCTTCCCAGTGAAGTTACTGATCACCCTCTCTGGTAGACTAGACAATGTGGTTGGCGGAAGCACAAGAGCTCTGGCCACCAACCCTAATGAATAAAACTCATCCTGATGCTGTATTAGTAGAAAAACGTAACTTCACTCTGGTAATGGTTGCACATCCTGCAGACCTCACATTGCTGCATAAATTTTCCTCGCTCAGGAAGATTCAACACATTACTGCTTATAGCCTGCACTTCATACAAATACTCTGCAAGAAACCTGGCTCCATAGGGTTGCCAACAGTTAGGGAGCTGAAATTTGCCTTGATGTATTGGGTCAGGATAGTTCAGGCAGAGTCATTTGTTACAAACCTTTGTCAGCTGATGACTACCGAACGCTATAGAGGTACTCTGTCTAAGCTTGCTCCATTTATTGACCCAGAGGGCATCCTTCGAGCGGGTGGCTGTTTACAACTGTCAGACCTGCCTTACTGTCAAAAACATCCAACAGTGCTCCCAAATCACCACTGCCTCACCCACCTTCTGATAGATAATTTTCATCTCCATCTGATGCATTGTGGACCTACAACTTTGACATCAGTCATTCAGAAGACGTCAGGATTCTAGGTGCTCGGACTGTTATTCAGCAAAGGCTATGTCAGTGTATAATATGTTTTCGTACTCATCCTACTGCACTAGCCCCACGAATGTGTAGTTTACCATCGGACGGTGTCAGGCAGGCTAAACCATTCTTAAAGTCTGGGGTTGACTATGCAGGATCATTCAGCATTACATTGAGCTTTCTGAGGTATGTTCGCACTCAGAGTGCTTACTTGTGTGTCTTTTTGTGCTACGTCACCAAGGCGAAACACTTAGAGCTAGTCTCTGATCTTACTACAGAAGCATTTCTAGCCGCCTTCCGCTGATTTATAGCTCGCCATGGTCGCTGCTCAGACATTTTCAGTAACTGCAGGACCAATTTTGTTGGTGCCAACAGACACTTGACACAACTACAAGCCTTTTTGTCTCAAACGGACACAAATGACTGTTTTGCTACCGCACTTGTAGAGCATAATGTGATTTGGCACTTCGATCCCCCCGCAGCCCTACATTTTGGAGACATATGGGAAGCAGGTGTCAAGGCAATCAAATCACTCCTTTCAACATTTGATGGCTCTCAAGTGCTAATATATGAGGAAATGTACACATTATTGACCCAAGTGGAGGCGACTCTCAACTCTAACCCCTAGTCACTTCCTGGTGTTAGGCCCTCCAGTTATGCATCCGGAACGTGAAGTGACTTTACTACCCATCAACAGACTATTCCGGTGGCAGCTTATCCAACGTGCTCATCAAGCCTTTTGGAAACGATGGTATCGTGTCTATTCTCTGTTCACTCTTATTTGAGTTTTAGGATAAACAAAGCAAATTATAAACAAACATGTTCATTGGTTGCCGACCGTCATGCACTGTGATATTGCATTAGAAATAGATCTTTTGTTATCTGTCGTGTTCATATAAAATTACCACACCATCACTTAATGAGAGAGTTTTATTAACAAATATGTAAAATATACAAACGTTGCAAACACAATCTACGACGCTATATATTTATTACTATAATTATGGTTAGCGGGCCACACATCCGTACAGTTATTTAACGAGTTATTTAACGACTGACGCACTGTTACACGTACGAGTTTCTTGGTACACTTGCCAGTATTTAGAGATGTATGATACTCTGAAAATACCAAAAGTTTAGTTCATTTATAGTTACGACAGTAAATATTAGTCGGAAATATCACAATCAGATGTAATGTTTTATTTTTTCAAAGTATTTTTGGACGTTAACGCGTCAATGTTATGGTTACTGCTTTTTTTTTTTTTCGCCCATTTTCCGTTCCAGTTCGTCCAACGAGTTCGTCTGATCCACGGCCGCGTGGTCCGAACCAAAGTTCCTTGTTCTATTTTGTTCTGTCCTCGCTTCGGTTTATATTTATGTTGTTTGCGGATTAGGTTATGTGATGCTGGACGTGAACAGTGAAAATGTCTTGCATGGTTTTCGAAACGTGGATATATGTCTTCATTAGAACAAACTATGGTGATGTTTATAAGGCAAGAATAAAATTCTCGCATAGCATTATTTTATATAAAAAAGACAATATGTATCGTGAATTATCCACAGATTGTTTTGTGATTTATAAAATGTCATTTTTCCAAAACGAAATACAAAATAATCCAGGAGGACTTTACAGTAATTTTATCACTCATTTTGTTGACAACTTTTTTTCTGAATGTAGTACCAAATTTTCGTTATGTTAATACCGGAATATTTTAATACAATCGTTACTCATGACTTGACAATTAAAATCAAATTTTGAAATATACTGTAATTAGTGTACATGATGTCAATATTTTTATCAAGTTTTTATGTATTTTTTGTTAGCTTTTGTATACTGCAAAATGTGATTTTTTTACTTTCGCCATATATTCATAAATTCATAGGTTGTAAACAAAGAAATTTGCAAAAAAAAGTTTATTTGGACACAAATGAAGCTTATGGCGATTACACTCAGGAAAAAATTCACAAAGTCGCTCCAACCAATATTATGAATCAGGGTCGGGTGTACCTTGTACGTATGGGTGGCCCTATGTTTTTGGTTGGTACTGTAAGGTACTGAAACGATCTGGTGCAAAATTCTTTTCGCAAAAAAACAGGAGTCCATAGTGATATTTACCATTCTGAAGTGACACGGAAGCGGATACGTATCACACAAAAACACGAACATAAGACACTGATTTTTCTACAATGGGACACATGCAGACATGCAGATGTCTGCGTGTAAAAATACGTAAAGTAAGCTCCGAACTGTTACATATCCGTGCTTGCGTGTAACCAACAGCAATCGAGGATTTCGTCTTTCCCCGCCATTTTTGTTGGCAACATTTTTACACGATTCATTTCTGGTTAACCAATAAAATACCTTTTATGAATGTTTTTACGATTTTTGTGACAAAAGTTTACACGGCACTTTTCGTGAAGTAGACTTTCCTAGTAATCAACTAAATGTACGAAAAAGAAATCAGGTTCGTACTTATTAATTTCAATTGGTACGGTAAAAATTATGTGACTGATAAAATTTAAATTTCTGTTGAAAAAACATTCGTAGCCTGGCTATATCAGTAAAATACTAAGCTATTTTTAAATATTACACTAATTTTACACTAATGTCAGAAATAAATATAAGAAATAATTTTACTGCCCGTGTTGCAAGTCTGTAAGTTTACAGATGCATTTTCATGCATTGTAGAGTAAAAAATTTGTTTCATCCCAGTGCTCGTTTTGTTTGCTTGCTCCGGCTTTCTCGCGCTTTTGTGTTACTGTACAAGGGATCTTAACAGCTTTGGAGTAATTGTTAACTAACTGTTGCGCTTGGCTTTGTCGTCATAGAATTTCTGTTTTCGTTACAATTTTTTTTTTATTTTTAGTATGTTTCGAAAATATTTTATAGTTTGAAATACAAAGTTGAATGAAATGTCCAGAACCTAAATAATTTGTGCTGTTAACATTTGTTTTTTATAATTCTTATTTTATTGATAATATATTGTCAAATATAGCATTAAAACAGTCAATTACCATGGCGATCTTACAGACGAATATGGCACATTGAAGTGACAGAGAGAGAGAAGATTTTATCTCATGTCACATCTGCAAATTTTAATTTCCTCTTAGATCTTACTAATCGTAATCGCGAATACCACTTCGAAGTGAAAGTACAGTCTACAGAATGCAAGAGTAATATTTCAATCCGTATAATTTAAGGTTAACACATTTTTAAAACGAACTAAAAATTATACTGTAATTTATCCTATCAAAAAACTTGTAATATTTAAAACGGAAAAGGTAGAGGAGGATGCATGCAGTAAATGAGTGTAGAGAGTAGCTGTCGTTGAGAAAGTTCACACAACAATTCGTAACATTTGCAATGCCATAAACTTATTAATGACTTAAGTGAACTATACATGCATCAATTTATGTTGTATTCGTCCCACATGTTTTTAATTTATATTCTATGCATGGAAAATTATTTTCTACTTTTTGTTCAGTTTCAAAACGAGTTAACTTAAAATAAAAATGAAAAATATTATTTTGTGATTGTTAGTCTTGTGTGTGTGAAATTTGGCAATAATTTCTAATCTATGATTAAAGTACCAAGTCTCTAGCTGATCGGAAAGTTAGTTTAAAATTGATTGCAAAATTTGCATCGAACATACAAACAGACAGACAAGAAAGCGATTTTGGTACTATAATGTAACAATATGTACCATTCTAGTAAAAAGCCAATGAAGATAGTTACAAAAATTGTGAAAATAAACTTTAAAAAAACAATTATTTATAAAAAAAACATAACTGTGTTAGTTAAAAAGTAAAAAAAAAAAAATAGTTTAAATTACTGGTGACCTTTTTGCGTCAGAGGGCCGGTAAGTAAACAGAAGTGATAACTAAAATTAGCAGTCGAGCAAAAAATAAGTATCTACAACGAAACTTATGTACATTATGTACATATTTGGCAGTTCCAAAAGATAAGCCCAAATCTCAATTGCTGTTTCTGAAGTGATACATCATTTTGTGGTTTCGATCTTGTGTTTTGTTCTATTTGGTTTCCATTTCGCTGATTTTGACTATATGTAAGACATCAACATTAATTTGTAACTTTTATTTCATTACCCCTTTATTTCATTACGGTTTGTAAGGAATAGTTTTGTGGATCGGAAGATTTAATAAAATATTTTATTTAAGTTTTATTTGTAGCTTTTTAAACTGTATACTTCTAGAGTAATTGTAAATAAACAGTTAAATTAAATTAAAAAACACATTTTCATTTAGTTGAAAAGTATTGAAATATTTGTTACATAAAACTTATTAGCTTACTGTTGTAGCCTATATAAAATTAACGAAATTACTTTCTGCCCTGAACAATAGTTTATGCACAATTTCTTACAGCTTAAAAATAAATTAACAGTACAATATGAGTAACGATTTCTAACTTATAATATCCGGAGTATAAAAAAAACATAATCTGGATTTCATTTAATCATGTGTGTATGTGTGTCTATGCTATAATTACAACGCGTGGCAAACACACGGTAGCAAGGAACTACTATACTGAACTGTAGACACTACGTACAAGTGCGCAGTATCACATACCGTTTACTATATCTGCACAGGGTCACCGTATTGGCAAACATGTACCGTAATGCCCCAAGTTTGGTTACATTCGTTCAATATGTTTGCATTTTTTAATGTGGGGATTAATTGAGAAACACACAAACGGACAATGGAAAGTAGGCGTAAAGAAAATTAAGAAAAACCCTCGTGGCCCTGCACACATGTGCAAGTCATTATGGCAGCTGTTTGCCCAGGCTGCCGAGCGGTGTGCAGAGATTTGGCCGTTACCAGATTATTCCCAAAGATGCACATTTTAACTGAATTCTGGTATAGGCAAGGGACAGAGTTTGACCACTGGACGCAGGACGGTTCCTGACTGTGTTTTCACTTGGGCCACTCTAACCACGTTGTCCGATCCAGGGAATACCTTCACCATGCGACCCAGCTTCCAACACAAAGGAGGGATGTTCGGGTCCTTCAAAATGACAAGAGTACCAACAGTGATGTTTACTTGGGAAGATGAGGATTTAGGGCGTTGTTGGAATAGACGGAGGTAGTCATGACACCATCGTCTCCAAAAGGCTTGATGAGCACGCTGGATAAGTTGCCACCGAGACAGTCTGTTGATGGGTAGTGAAGTCACTTCAAGTTCCCGAAGCATACCTGGAGGGCCTAACACAAGGAGGTGACTATGTGTTAGTGTTGAGAGTCGCCTCCACTTGGGTCAATAACGTGTACATTTCCTCATATGTTAGCACTTGAGAGCCATCACATTTTGTAAGGAGTGATTTGACTGCTTTGACACCTGCTTCCCATAAGACTCCAAAATGTGGGGCTGCAGTGTGATCGAAGTGCCAAATCACATTATGCTCTACAAGTGCGGTAGCAAAACAGTCATTTGTGTCCGTTTAAGACAAAAAGGCTTGTAGTTGTGTCAAGTGTCTGTTGGCACCAACAAAATTGGTCCCGCAGTTACTGAAAATGTCTGAGCAGCGAACACGGCGAATTGTAAATCGGTGGAAGGCGACCAGTAATGCTTCCATAGTAAGATCAGAGACAAGCTCTAAGTGAATCGCCTTGGTGACGTAGCACACAAAGACACACAAGTAAGCACTCTGAGTGCGAACCTTCCTCAGAAGGCTCAATGTAATGCTGATTGGTCCTGTGTAGTCAACCCCAGACTTTAAGAATGGTTTAGCCTGCCTGACACGGTCCGATGGTAAACTACACGTTCGTGGGGCTAGTGCAGTAGGATGAGTACGAAAACATATTATACACAGACATAGTCTTTGCTGAATAACACTCCGAGCACCTAGAATACTAATGTCTTCTGAAGAACTTATCTCAGAGTTGTAGGTCCACAATGCATCAGATGGAGATGAAAATTATCTATCAGAAGGTGGGTGAGGCAGTGGTGTTTTGGGAGCATTGTTGGATGTTTTTGACAGTAAGGCAGGTCTGACAGTTGTAAACAGCCACCCGCTCGAAGGATGCCCTCTGGGTCAATAAATGGAGCAAGCTTAGTCAGAGTACCCCTATAGCGTTCTGTAGTCATCAGCTGACGAAGGTTTGTAACAAATGACACTGCCTGAACTATCCTGACCCAATACATCAAGGCAAATTTCAGCTCCCTAACTGTTGGCAACCCTATGGAGCCAGGTTTCTTGCAGAGTTTTTCTATGAAGTGCAGGCTATAAGCAGTAATGCGCTGAAACTTCCTGAGCGAGGAAAATTTATGCAGCAATGTGAGGTCTGCAGGATGTGCAACAGTTACCAGAGTGAAGTTTCGTTTTTATGCTAATACAGCATCAGGATGGGTTTTATTCAGTAGGGTTGGTGGCCAGAGCTCTTGTGCTTCAGCCAACAACATTCTCTAGTCTACCAGAGAGGGTGATCAGTAACTTCACTGGGAAGCAAACCACATGAAGCACAGTCTGCTCGGTTATCGTCAGTCGGCATGTGACGCCAACATTCCAATGGCACAGGATATTGGATCTCATTAACTTGGTTGGCAACGAATGACTTCCAATTTGAGGTGAGGATCAGACCCAATGTAGTACTACCGTTGAATCAGTCCAGGCAGTAAGCTCAGCGATGTTGATCTTGGAATCGTAAATTCTACATACACTATGCATTACGTGGGCCAACAGCAAAGTACCGCACAACTCTAAACGAGGTAAATACACACGTTTCACTGGAGCAACCTTTGATTTGTCCAGAATCAGGTGAACGGTTGGAGACCTCCCTGTTGAGGTGATGCAGATATAGAGAGCAGCAGCATAATCTCGTTCAGAACTTTCTGAGAATCCATGAAGTTGAATGGTAGCTTTATCTTGATAAACTTGAGCAATCCTGGGGATGGCAATATCTGCAATGGCAGGAAGCACATGCCTGAAGCGATCCCATGTCTCCAAAACGTCAGGTGGTGGGGGATCATCCCAGTTGACGCATCGTATCCAGAGATGCTGAAATAGGCATTTCTCCAGCATCACAATCGGAGAGAGCCAACTTAGTAGATCAAAGATTCGTGCCAGATCTGACAAAGTTGTTCGTTTGGTAACCGAGCAGTTAGTATGTTTTACCTTACACGAAAACGCGTCCGACTCCGCATGCCACTGTAATCCTAAAATGTTAACAGTGGGAAGGTCACTGGTACTGTCAAGAGTGAGAGCACTACTGTCTTGTACAAGTTAGGTGAAAGCCATGAGAGTACAGAAGGCTCATTGCTTGCAAACTTTCTCAAGTGGAAGCCACACAACTTCAACAATTCTATTAAATCCCTTTGCAAAGTGACAGCCTTGTCAGTACTAGACACTCCTTAGACAACATCGTCTATGTAAGTATCAGACAACAACACTGATGATGCTTTAGGGTAGCGAACTCTCTCATTTGCAGCGAGTTCATGAAGTGTCCTGATAGCAAGGTATGGGGCTGATGAAACACCATACGTGACCATGTTCAACTGGTAATCACAGACAGGATCGTGGTCTGAAGGCTTCCACAGAATCCGCTGATAGTCACTGTGGTTGTCTTGAATCTCAACCTGTTGGTACATCTGTTGAATGTCAGCGGTAAATGCAACTGCTTGACAGCAAAAGGTAAAAGTACGTCTGTAATTTTGGGCCCGTCATCAGTCGTTCAATCAACCATATTCCGTTGCTGTCTCGGGCAGAGGCATCGAAGGCAACCCGAAGCCGATTGGTGATGATATCAGGCTTTAGCACCCCATGGTGAGGTAAATAATATGCAGGTGTATTCAACCTTTCACATGGCACCAGGGACATGTGTCTTTGCTGCAAATAATCAGTCATGAATGTGTAATATAGTTCTTTTAGCTGAGGGTTGCGATCTAATTTGCGCTCTAGATTGTGGAGTCTATGACGAGCTTGCATACAAGATTCCCCAAAATGTGACAGAGGCTCTTTAAATGGCAGTGCAACACTGTATCGACATGTGTGATCTCTAGTTCATGTACTGGTTTTGGTTGGCACCTCAATTTCTTCAATTTCCCAGAATTTTCTGACTGTCATTCAAGGAAGATGCATGTGGTAGTAAAGATACACAACTTAACGACACTGAAACAGAGGGCACCTTTCCCATGAGCACCCAGCCAAACACTGTGTCAATGGCCGCAGGCAAGTTGCAGTCTTTGTTAGCGTACGCCCACACAGTAGGTATGGAAACAAGTCCGCACCAATCAGCATTTCTACTGGTGCTGGAATGAAGAAATGTGGGTCAGCTAGTTGCAAGTGATTTATGTGGCTCCACATATGACTATCAAGGGGGGTAGTGGGAAGAGGGTTGGTTATCTTTGGCAAGACAAATGCCTTCACAGGTAGACATGGGTTGTCCTTGTCCATCTGTGCCACTACACAGTCAACAACCCCTTTAGCAACGTAGACTGGTGATTGAGAAAGTCCATAGACAGGCAGTGATGTACTACGTCGAACTATGCCCAGTCTCTTCACGCAGTCTTCCATCATAAAGCTAGACTGGCTGGCTGAATCGACAAGAGCGCGGACAGCATGGCAGCTGCCATCGGCACCAGCGACACCAACCACAGCTGTTGACAATAACACGGCGGATGGAGCGAAACTCTCAGGGGATGACAGAAGGGTGTGCGAGGCTGGTGATTCTGAGAGTGTTGTCTCTGAGGCTACCTCAATAGTGCTTGTCGCTGGTTTCTTTCGTGAGAAATGAAGTAAGGTATGTTGACGTGCACCACAAGCACGACAACATGTCTGAGAGGAGCACTGCTTAGATTTGTGTGAACTGCGTAAACAGTTTTTCAGAATTGTTTAGTTTTCACTATTTGATAACCATCCTGGGGCGACAAGCTGAAGAATGTAGGGCACCTAAATACATCATGTTCATTGTTACACATGGCACACCGTGCAACGTTGTAACTACATTTCCACCAAATGATGACGGATGAGTTGAACGACTGGCAGGTTTTTAAGGAACTGGCCTTGTTTAAGTGGGAACCTTTCTTGTGCATTCACCGATATTGATGTGGTTGACCGACGGTAGTCCTCCAAAAAGGTCAGAAATTGATTGAGAGTAGGCATGTCAACTTCTGATTCGGTGAGTTTAAGCTCCCAATGATGTCGAAGTTGGGCATCCAATTTCCCTTTTACAATGTGAAGCAATAAGGTGTCACACTGTTTGACGTTTACGTCCAATACATCTAGAGCTGCAACATGATCATTCAAGGTGGAGAGTAACATAGCAATTGACATCGGCGATTCGAGGGACACATTCGGAACTTTGACTATTGCTTCTATATGTATTGAAACCACCAGCCTCTTGTTGAATCTTTTGTCTAACAAGTCCCACGCAACAGCATAGTTTTGATCAAGGAGAGGCAATGACTGAACCACTGACAGTGCCTCAGATGACAAAGAGGCCTTTAAATAAGACAAACATTCTACATTTGTGAGGTTAGGGTTGTCACCAACTAATGCAGCAAATAAGTTCGAAAAACTGATCCAGCCAATAGGATTGCTATCGAATTGAGGAAGATTGATGGTAGGTAAGCACATTCCTGGTGATTTATTTACATTGAGAGGCTGCAACCTTTAAATCTTACTCCAATGCGTCCCGAACAGCAAACACTTCGAAATATGCGTCATCAAACTTATTGATGCGGGCGAGATGCTTCGCTGTGTCGAAGGTTTGATGCTTCTTGTGAGCAAGAGCATACTTCAAGTAATCCACCTCATAACCTTGACCACTTGATTTAAATC
This sequence comes from Medauroidea extradentata, assembly GCA_003012365.1. Taxonomy (NCBI): domain Eukaryota; kingdom Metazoa; phylum Arthropoda; class Insecta; order Phasmatodea; family Phasmatidae; genus Medauroidea; species Medauroidea extradentata. Next base: position 31,346 of record PNEQ01044414.1, on the reverse strand, counting down.
ACGACATGTAGCTATGAAAACTTTTATTTCTTCGTTATGTCTGTTGCCACTAATTTTGCTAAGTCTGGGTTGGTATGGCTTTGCTGTTTCAAAACAAAACCCTCGAAAGGCAATTCATCCGACCGTCGCGTCGTAATCAACGAATAATGGGCACAAGACAAAGGAAGGAAAATAATGTTTATAATGCTAACCAATAACTTATGATCTCACAACAGTTTTTCATATTCCACACGTGATAAGTTTACAAGCAATGAAACGACGTGCTGCGAGCTGGTGCATAGGCGTGATTGTGTGGCGAAGCGTAGTTTAAAATGTGATGTAGAATACTGGAACAAACACGCACGAAAGGCATCGAAGCAAAAGGCTTTCGTTTCGTAGTTGATCCGACCCGGAGGACCAAACGTTTCGTCGATGAAACGTTTATACCTAGTTACCACCTATCGAACCTGTTGCTGGCCGCCATGTTGGACCGAGACTGACTTTTTTTTGAGCACACATCAGTTGGCGCCAAATTCAAATGGTTATTGCGTTCCAACAGTATTATCTCTATAATACACTGTATACATCCCAAACAGTACTAAACATTGTACTTACGTATTTGTGGTGAGACAGAGAAGTCAACTACACGAAAACACAACACCAAAAATCTTTCCATGCGCACATTTCTTGTAAAGTTTTGGCAGAAAATATCTCGCCGAAATAATTTGTGCGCGTAAAAAAAAGTTAAAGTACGTGACGATTTTAACGAATTTTTAAATACCCTTCTCCCACTGCGAATGCAGAAAGTATAAAGAGAACTGTCGCTTCCAAACAACTTCTAACTGAACTGAACAAGGCTTATCCCTTAACTACCAACGACCCGCCCGACACGCTTTCACTTCCTTTTATGGACGCATTGGCTTTTAAGCAAAGGGTGCCATAAAACCATAAAGCAACACAGAGTCCGCAAGTTGCAAGATTGGCGTAAGTATCAATACATTCAACTAGCAATAAAATTTACTGAATGTCTTAAAGTACTTCCACAAAAAACTTATTCACAAAATGTTTTGATGCTCAAGTAAATAATATCAGTTTTTTGTTTAAATTTTAATCTTTATAATTATTTTTAAGGCACGAAGACATGTAGTTATTCCTACGTTTGTCACGAAGTTTGAAGTTGTGTGATCTTTCTAGATGTACGCCGAAATATCTTTTAGAAAATTAAAGACACTATAACAATTTTTTAATATGTAATTTAAATTTTAAAATAGCAAAGTTTTTCAAACGTTCATTTTCAATTTAATCATAACTGAATAAATTTGACGGAATGCTGAAGTAATTAATTTTATATACTTTTAAACTGCCTTACAAAAAGTATTAATGTCACCTTGTATTTAAAAATAATACTATTTTACGTAAAGTAAGTTATAATTTTCACTTGTACAAAAATATCAGTTATAATAAACATTCGTCTAAAATGATATTTTTTAAAATTTTATAATTGTTGAATACATAAAAACGTAAAAAATTTCCTATAGTCGTTCATATCATTGCTGCAAAATTATTCTGTAGATTGTTCTTGACATTTCCTTTCAAATAACTGGTAAGGGCTGTTCTTTATGTTGGTACTAGCAGTTTATAGACTTCAAAATATTTTTCATGCTACAGAGACGGAACCACGCTAATTTCCGACCAGGGTAAAAACTCAAACTGCCCCCCTCCTCCTCATTGTTAACTTCCTGACATCATCTGCAGTTAACCAAACCAAACCCCATTACTCTTCCTAGGAGTACATCTTTTAACACCACATTTACCAAACTAATACTAAGATATTTCATAAAACAATAGTTTGAGTATAATACACTGTTTATATTTCACACTTATCACGTGTACAGAAAGTTTAGTAATTACGTTTAACAAAATACAGTCATCACTCTATAATGAAATTTACAGTATTATATAAATTTAAGTTAAAGTAAAAAGAAATTTTGTGCGCATTTAAACTTACCAAATATCCTAAATGTACTGCAATATTCTGGCATTCCTTATTCAAAAATGCATAAGCGTACATTTTTTTGTTATGTTTCCTTGACTTCTCGGATCTTAATAATCATTTATGTTGTGATTTATTAAAAAATTGCTCAGGTGTTTTCAAAAGAAGGTACAGAAATTTTCGGTCATATTCTGTCGTAAATAGCGATATAATTTACCTTGTAATTGTAATGAAAAGATAAATAAATAAAGAAATAAACCTATTTATAATGTTAACCGAACGATGTTATAACTAAAAAAATAATCTAACATTTATCTTACTATTGTCGCTCAAGATATTTTACAATACAAAAAATGCGGGTGATATTAACTTGGCACATTTCCAGAATTGTAATGTTGAAGGAACCAATTTAACGACTGATTAAATTTTAAAAAAATCTAAATATCGCATTACTTTCGTTTTCAATACAACAAGGCAGGGGGAAGTGAAGCAGTGGTAAGCAGACACAATTGCCAAAATAATTAATTTGACCAATTAACAATGTTGACTGAACATATAACATGGTAATTGTTAGATGAAATAACGATGATCTAAAGATAGCTGTTAAGAATCATACATACACTTTTCCAAAACTCATTAATTTGAACAATTTGCTAAGTTGGTCAAACGAATTTCATGATTTACCAAATATAAGCAAACGATGATCTAGTATTTCCCAGCATACAAGTTTATTACACTAAAACAAAAGGGCGAAAATTAAGCTTACTAAAATTATTAAATTTTACCCATTTGTAATGTTGATCAAACTAATCTCAGACCAAATTCTAACTTTGATCGAATGAATTATATGGTTGATCAAATTTGATATAACGATGATCTAACGAATGCTGTCATAAATTTTTACAATACGATCAGCGGGAAGGAGAAGCGGCTAACCTCAAACTGTTCAAAATGATTAATTAGACCAATTACTAATGTGGATCAAACGAAGTTTATGACTGATCGCCGTCGTAAAATTTTACAATTCGAAAAGTGGAGTGCTAACATCGCACTTTTCAAAAATTTATTTGACCAATTTCTAATGTTGATTAAACGAATTGTATAATTGTTCAAATCTGGTAACATAACGCTCTAACGAATGCCGGCATAAAGTTTTACAATACGTGAAGCGGGGAGAGAAGGCGGCTAACTTCGCATGATTCAAAAAACATTAAGTAGACCAATTTCTAATGTTGATCAAACGAATTTTATGATTGATCAAATCTTATCTAACAAAGATCTAACAAATGCCATTATAAAATTTTACAATACGAAAAGTTGGGGGGGGGGGGGCTAACTTCGCATTTTTAAAAAATTAATTAGACAAATTTACAATTTTAATCAAACGAATTTAATGATTGATCAAATCTGATCAAACAAAGATCTAACGAATGCCGTCATAAAACTTTACAATACGAAAAATGGCGGGCTAACTTCGCATTTTCCGAAAATTAATTAGACAAATTTATAATGTTGATCAAAGGAATTTCATGATTGATCAAATCTGATCTAACGAATATCTAACGAATGCCGTCATAACATTTTACAATACGAAAAGTGGGGGGGGGGGAGGTTAACTTCGCATTTTTCAAAAATAATTACACCAATTTCCAATGATGATTAAACGAATTTTATGATTTATCAAATCTGATATAACGAAGATCTAACGAATGCCGTCATAAAATTTTACAATACGAAAATTGGGGGGGGGGGCTAACTTCGCTCTTTTAAAAATTAATTAGACCAATTTCTAATGTTGATCAAATAATTTTTTGACTGATCAAATCTGATCTAGCGAAGATCTAACGAATGCCGTTATAAAATTTTACAATATGAAAAGTTGGGGCAGGGGGGGGGGTTTATCTTCGCACATTTCAAAAATTAATTAGACCAATTTCCAATGTTGATTAAACGAATTTTTTATTGATCAAATCTGATCTAACGAAGATCTAACGAATGTCGTCATAAATTTTTACAATAGGAAAAGTGGCGGGCTAACTTCACATTTTTCGAAAATTAAATTGACCCATTTCTAATGTTGTTCCAACGATTTTTATGATTGATCAAACGAATTTTATGATTGATCAAATCTGATCTAACGAATATCTAATGAATACCGTCATACAATTTTACAATACGAAAAGTGGTGCGGATAACTTCGATTTTTTCAAAAATTAATAAGACCGACTTACAACTTTGATCAAACGAATTTTATGATTGATCAAATCTGATCTAACGAAGATCTAACGAATGCCGTCACAAAAGTTTACAATACGAAAAGTGGGGGGGGGAATAACTTCGCTCTTTTAAAAAATTAATTAGACCAATTTCTAATGTTGAACAAACGAATTTTTTGATTGATCAAATCTGATCTAACGAAGATCTAACGAATTCCGTTATAAAATTTTACAATACGAAAAGTGGGGGGGGGTTTATCTTCACACATTTCAAAAATTAATTAGACCAATTTCCAATGATGATCAAACGAATTTTATGATTGATCAAATCTGATCTAACGAAGATCTAGCAAATGCCGTCATAAAATTTGACAACACGAAAAGTGGGGTGGAGCTAACTTCGCATTATTAAAAAAATTAATTAGACCAATTTCCAATGTTGATCAAACGAATTTTTTGATTTATCAAATCTGATCTAACGATGATCTAACGAATGCCGTCATAAATTTTTACAATACGAAAAGTGAGGGGGCTAACTTCACCCTTTTGAAAAATTAATTACACCTATTTCCAATTTTGATCAAACGAATTTTATGATTGATCAAATCTGATCTAGTAAAGATCTAACATATGCCCTTATAAAATTTTACAATACGATAAGTAGGGGGAGGGGCTAATTTCGCATTTTTCAAAAATTAATTAGAACAATTTCCAATGTTGATCAAACGGATTTAATGATTGATAAAATCTGATCTAACGAAGATCTAACAAATGCCGTCATAAAATTTTACAATACGAAAAGTGTCGGGCTAACTTCGCATTTTTCGAAAATTAATTAGACCAATTTATAATGTTCAAACGAATTTTATGATTGATCAAACGAATTTTATGATTGATCAAATCTGATCTAATGAATAACTAATGAATGCTTTTATAAAATTTTACAATACGAAACGTGGGGTGGCTAACATCGCATTTTTGAAACATTAATTAGACCCATTTCCAATGATCAAACGAATTTTATGATTGATCAAATCTTATCTAATGAATATCTAACGAATGCCGTCATAAAATTTTACAATTCGAAAAGTGGCGGGCTAACTTCACATTTTTCGAAAATTAATTAGACTCATTTCTAATGTTGTTCCAACGACTTTTATGATTGATCAAACGAATTTTATGATTGATCAAATCTGATCTAACGAATATCTAATGAATACCGACATTTAATTTTAAATACGAAAAGTGGGGCGGATAACTTCGATTTTTTCAAAAATTAATAAGACCGATTTACAACTTTGATCAAACGAATTTTATGATTGATCAAATCTGATCTAACGAAGATCTAACGAATGCCGTCACAAAAGTTTACAATACGAAAAGTGGGGGGGGGATAACTTCGCTCTTTTAAAAAATTAATTAGACCAATTTCTAATGTTGATCAAACGAATTTTTTGATTGATCAAATCTGATCTAACGAAGATCTAACGAATTCTGTTATAAAATTTTACAATACGAAAAGTGGGGGGGGGGGGTTTATCTTCACACATTTCAAAAATTAATTAGACCAATTTCCAATGATGATCAAACGAATTTTATGATTGATCAAATCTGATCCAACGAAGATCTAGCAAATGCCGTCATAAATTTTGACAACACGAAAAATTTAATTGAACCAACTTCGCGTTATTAAAAAAATTAATTAGACCAATTTCCAATGTTGATCAAACGAATTTTTTGATTGATCAAATATGATCTAACGAAGATCTAACGAATGCCATCATAAATTTTTACAATACGAAAAGTGAGGGGGCTAACTTCGCCCTTTTGAAAAATTAATTACACCTATTTCCAATTTTGATCAAACGAATTTTATGATTGATCACATCTGATCTAACAAAGATCTAACGAGTGCCCTTGTAAAATTTTACAATACGAAAAGTGGGGGGGGGGGGGGGCTAATTTCGCATTTTTCAAAAAATAATTAGACCAATTTCCAATGATGATCAAACGACATTTTTGATTGATCATATCTGATCTAACGAAGATCTAGCGAATGCCGTCATAAAATTTTACAACATGATAAGTGGGGGCCTAACTTCGCACTTTTCGAAAATTAATTAGACCAATTCCTAATGGTGATCAAACGAATTTTATGATTGATCAAATCTGATCTAACGAAGATCTAACGAATGCCATTATAAAATTTTACAATACGAAAATTGGGCGGGGTGGTGGTCTATCTTCGCACATTTCAAAGTTTAATTAGACCAATTTCCAATGATGATCAAATGGATTTTATGATTGATCAAATCTGATCTAACGAAGATCTAACGAATGCCGTCATAAAATTTTACAATATGAAAGTGGCGGGTTACTTCGCTCTTTTAAAAAATTAATTAGACCAATTTCCAATTTTGATTAAAGGAATTTTATGATTGATCAAATCTCATCTAAGAAAGATCTAACAAATGCCATTATAAAATTTTACAATACGAAAAGTGGGGGGAGGGGCTAACTTCGCATTTTTAATAAATTAATTAAACCAATTTACAATTTTGATTAAATGAATTTTATGATTGATCAAATCAGATCAAAAAAGATCTAACGAATGCCGTTATAAAATTTTACAATACGAAAAGTGAGGGGGTCTAACTTCGCATTTTTCAAAAATTAATTAGACCAATTTCCAGTGTTGATCAAACGAATTTTATGATTGATCAAATCTTATCTAACGAAGATCTAACGAATGCCGTCATAAAATTTTACAATACGAATAGTGGCAGGCTAACTTCGCTCTTTTAAAAAATTAATTAGACCAATTTCTAATGTTGATCAAACGAATTTTATGATTGATCAAATCTGATCTAACGAATATCTAACGAATGCCGTCAAAATTTTACAATACGAAAAGTGGGGGGGGGGCTAACTTCGCATTTTTCAAAAATAATTAGACCAATTCCCAATGATGATCAAACGAATTTTATGATTGATCAAATCTGATCTAACGAAGATCTAACAAATGCCGTCACAAAATTTTACAATACGAAAATTTGGGGGAGGGGGGCTAACTTCACTCTTTTAAAAAATTAATTTGACCAATTTCTAACGTTGATCAAAGAATTTTTTGACTGATCAAATCTGATCTAACGAAGATCTAACGAATGCTGTTATAAAATTTTACAATACGAAAAGTGGGGGGAGGGGAGTTTATCTTCGCACATTTCAAAAATTAATTAGACCAATTTGCAATGATGATCAAACGAATTTTATGATTGATCAAATCTGATCTAACGAAGATCTATCGAATGCCGTCATAAAATTTTACAACACGAAAAGTGGGAGGGGGGCTAACTTCGCACTTTTCGAAAATGTATTAGACCAATTTCTAATTTTTATCAAACGAAATTTATGATTGATCAAATCTGATCTAGGAAGATCTAACGAATGCAGTTATACAATTTGACAATACAAAAAGTGGGGGGCTAACTTCGCACTTTTCAAATATTAATTAATTAGACCGAATTCTAGTGTTGATCAAACGAAACTTATGATTGATCAAATTTGATCTAACGATGATCTAACGAATGCCGTCATAAAATTTTGCAATATTAAAAGTGGGGGCGGCTAACTTCGCACTTAAAAAAAAAATAATTTGACCAATTTCTAATGTTGATCAAACGAAACATATAATTGATCAAATCTGATCTAACGATGTTCTAACGAATGCCATCATAAAATATTGCAATATTAAAAGGGGGGGGGGTTGCTAACTACCCACTGGTGAAGAGTTCTGCTACATGCAGCTATCTTGGCAGCAGGTAGAAGACGAAGAATATTTCAGACGCGCGGTCTATCAGTGACCCGACTATAGCCTTCACCCTCGCTTCATCCACACAAAATTAATAATGGTAATACGTATTATACATGTGTTACACTTTTTTTTATTTTGTGTATCTTGAAGTAATTAATAATTTTTGATTTTAAGATTACAAAAATGTAATAATATAAATAAATGCATTTATGTAGTTAGTTTCAATTATGCGCTTTTATTGTTTAAGTTGCAGATCAAATAGAAGATATGCTGTACAGTTCATGAGTCTATTTATAACATAATTTAAGCTATTAATCTGTTAGCAAACAAATTGTAAATATATGTTGTTAATTATTGAATCAAACAACAAAAATGCATTTATATTAACACATATTTCAATGTATGAATTTACCACTGGAGTAAAATTAATAACGTATTTCTTTTCTGTACCGAAAATATAGTAAGCTGAGGTCAGAACCTGACGTTTACTTTTGTTTTTACTTGATTATTTACTCACTTGTAACAAGTTTATAAAATTCATCCAGTGAAGTAAGTGTCCATAAATATGTTTTGTTTAAAATGACACTACAAACATTTTGTTACATTATGATAACATATTTAATTTTTTAACGAACAAGGAATCGGTGTTTTGTACAGTTTCAAACATAAATTAAGAAAACAGTGAGACAGAACATGATAAATGGTCATTTACAACAGTTCAACGTGTCACAATGTTCAAAACTGTAAAACAGGGCTACGACACGTCTTATGTTACTCAACAATTATGTTATATTTTTATTTTATGTGATTTTGTATTTAAAGTATGCAATATTAGTGGTAACAGTAGGCCTACATTTTTTTTCGACGGCATGAAATCCAATGAACTACATCACAAAATTCACGTAAGTTTCTTTACAAATTACAGGCCAATTAAACACACAAAATGGCTTAGTATTTATAAGAATTTCTTGATACCTATACATGCTCGTACAGTGGAAAGTTATTCTTCGCATGCTTACTTTCATCTACGATAGTGGAGAGAAAAAAAATTCCTCTTTTTTTTTCAGATGTGGCGTCATATAAGATGGCTGCCAGTCACCTTATAGGACGGAAACGAAGTCCATCCCGAGCCTTTGTCCATATAGTCTTCCTCCTCCCTCACCCTCCTTCGCCGCCACCACCGCCTCACAGTTCTTCTCCAAGCTGGCTGCAACAGCTTCCTCAACATCATCAGCATTATAAATTGGAATATTTCTCGTCTTAAAAGGTCTCTGGTCTTCTTCCTCCTCATGTGGCTCCGGCTTGCCAAACAAACATTCAAACACAGATTAAATTTTATAGGACCGCGTGAATTGGTCTTATGTGTTTGTTTACACGTACCAGCGTGTCTACAGCAGTATGAAGGCATACTCTAATGTGCGTCATGACTAAAGTGTTTCAGATATGTGGTATAGCAACCTAAAATACGCATATCATCTGAGTAACATGTTGTATGGTAGGTCGGAAGGCAAATAATCCAATAAAGAAAAATGCTATCTTACACTACTAAAGGTTTGACTTGATATATTTGTATTCCGAACGAATGATTCTCATGCTGTATGATGACTAGCTTTGTTGTGTTATGTTTATAGACTCTTCTACATGGTGTTAACAGCAACAGCTGCTATATGTTACTTCAGTAGGGTAATTGAGACAGTGAGGATGTATGACTCATGTTAGTTTTGGATAACATGGAGGGTCGTGAGCAGTTTTTTTTATTGCTGACATAATTTTAGACTCCATGGTTAGTGCTGTATATACACATGCTTAGATGGGATACTGTATTGGTAGGATGGTTACAATATATGTCAGAATATGTGCTAGTGGTTATGAACTTTGGTACTTGTCTGTGTGGCCTATTCGCTCTCGGAATGGTTCAAGTGGGTGATGTTAACTGCCTTCCCGCCAGAATTATTTTCATAGCTTGTATGGTAGTATAGACTGAGAGTATCTTCTGAATGTTTTGAAATTTTTGAAATGAATGTTAATAGTATGATGGTTGATGTGATATGTTCGGTCTCTGTGACAGATTCGTACATCGTGTTAGCAGGTGCCTGTGCGGCTGTCTCAGCCATTTATGAATGGCTTGTGCATTGGGGTGACTACCTATCCGTCTTGTAGTCTATTACGATTTTCAGTATATAGGCTGTTGAGCTGGCTTAGGTATGTATGATGAGGAGAATCGTACTGTCCACCCTGTTTGAAAAGTGTTCATTGATACACACATACTTTTTTTATGTAGCCTCAACACATTTACTGTGGTATTAGAAGAGCTACATGGGTAAACTGTGAAGGGAATCGAATGGAGTCCGTAGGAACCAGATAGGACCCACTCAGGTGAAGCATAGAATTACCCAGTGCCTATAGGAATCGGTTGATTATATGTGTGAGAGTCTGTTATTTTCCAACTGGGTGTACAAAGTAGCTTAGAGAATGAGACGTCACAAGCAAATATGTTAACTATAGTGGTAAAATTATTATGCTAATTTTTATTTATACTTTCAAGATAGAGGTCCGTCATAAGATCCTCATGTGGGTCTCTGCAAAATATTCTACATTCAGTCATTTTAAGCCTTGATGCCGAAACATAAAACAACCATTACTCTACCCACAGTGGCATGAAGACCAGTATCGAGGAACAATTTAATTGGACTTTGTAGATTGAAAAGTGTGTCAAAAATATTCAGCACAGGGAAGCTACAAGTTGGAGGATATATTACTCAAGCTTGCGTGAAAATAAAATCACAAAGTACATCGGGGCACTAACATTAAGCTTGTGGATGACAAGGCAGCACTTTACTACAAACAGTTTATAAAAATGAGAAAAAACTAGGCCTGCACAAACCTAAAGTAACAGTTAGATACTATGTCTGAACGCTGTGAATAAAGGAAACAATTACTAAAGACTAGCCCATCGAACTTGAGGACTGAAATATTTAAAGTGGTGAAGTTTCGTCACTACGGACCCAGGGCTTACTAGGTTGATGGCATGGAAGGCAAAGATATTCAAGGAGGTTTCTGCAGTGAAGAAATTCAAGTTACCAAGTACCCAAACACATGTTTAGTCGAGAAGGTTTTGAAGAGTAAAGGAAATAAAGTATTAGTGTGTTGGCTTTGGTTCGATGTAAGGCATTACTGTTGGATTTGCAAATCGATCATTACATTTAATTAATGTAAAGTACTCTTTCTTATTTATAAAGGAATTAATAAATATTCTTAACTGAATTTCATTACAATTATTAATAGGAAATGGACCTTTATTGGGAATGTTAGGTCTGTGATGGCTGTGCACATAAACTTTGAACATGTTAGATATTGAGGTGATAATTTTGTTAGGTTATGGTATGTAACTGTATTCGTCATCGTGTCTGCAGGGTGCTGGACTGTCTCGGGTGTCTGATGAGCTGGGACATTAAACTCGAAGATGGGCAACTCTCGCACTTCGCTGCGACCCTTGAGCACATGCTCACCCCCTTCCCTCCAGGTAGTGGCTCGCTCGCACGTGGAGGCCTGAGCATCACCAGGATTACTTGATGGTGCCTGTGGTTAGTCCTGAGGTGCTGACATATATTTATGAACACTTGAAAGGAGGAGGGTGGGCTTGTAACACACTGGTTGGAGAGTAGGGGGTGCATACTGGGAGACTAGCAAGGAGTAGTCTCTCCTGGGCTCTTAGGGCTTCGGTTTGCAGTAGGAGGTTGAGTGTAATACATGTGTGTGGGTCAGCAGCGGAGGCGAAATGCTCGACGAACTGTACAATACTGTCATTGCATGGACTTCTCAAGAAACATCAGCCTCCTCACTACCACCACCACCACCACCACTGCTGATTTGTCTACATCAGCGCACCTGTGAACATTAGTATGAGGAAACGATGGTTGGATTTATTGAGTCAGCTAAGTGGCCTGCTGTCTTCTCCAGGACTCCCCACAAAAAAGGCCAACAATAGAGCATCCTGTGATAGTCGTGGCACCTTTAGTGCCTGTGGTGGAAGAGAGGAGGACGATGATGACGAGAAGAGTCTGTCTTCCCTGATGGATAAGGTGAGAGACAGGACGACGACGGTGATGAGGAGGAGATAGCTAGTTTATCATGCCTAATCTCAGAAAGACTCCAGCATCAAGAGAGGGATTGGTCACCATTTGGATTTATGGAGGATCCTCAACACAGCAAAGGTATATATATACCCTTCATTCTACTGAAGGGTCAGAATGAGAGAAGTCGTGTCCAGCGAGCTATATTACAGTATCATTGCTATAGTCTCAGCTTGTCAAATATTGTTGGTTTCACCACCACTACTTATAATTCGCATCTAAATGTGCTTCTCATGGGTAGCCTCTGAGGAGCGGGTAACATGTGTTGAAGAGTGAGCATGTATAAACTGGAGAGACAGATGTGTATGCAGTTGTGGGGCTGATGTGTAGCTATGTGCGGAGCTGCGTACATATGGTGATATGTTTACAGGGGTGTAGAGTTTTGTGTATAGGGTGAGGGACATTTCCAATGCCTTCAGTGTATATGCTTCTGGTGATTGGAAGATATGGATGGAAAGATGATGATTGTGTCTGCAGTACAAATAGTGGTGCCTGTGGAAATGCATGCATTGTTGTGTGTGGAGGGAACTATGCTTGTGCCGTACCTGTGGTGCTATGTACTGTTCTTGCAGTGCATAGGGAGAAGTTCTTCTGCAGGTTTTTCATTGCTTGTATTTTGAATGTTTGTGCCTGTAGTTCATTTTGTGGTTAATGAATTTATTTTATTACAATGGTGTTTGGTTATGAAATTATAATTTTTTTTATGTATGGCTTGTGCTTCAGGCGGAATTTTGGTCTGAGATATGAAATGCCTTAGGAGTTTCATTACTGTGTGTAAGTTTTGTTTTAGTGATAGATGATATGTATGCAGTTTGGTTGTATCTTTTTTATTTGCTTTTACTCTTTGTAGTTGTGTTCTTAAGGTAAATATAATGGGTGGTATGTATGTTTATACTAGGAGTACTGATGTGAAGAATAAAATGATGGTTTATATAGTCGTTTCAGTGGTAGGGAGTTGTTAGCTCAGTTGTTAGATGACAATTTTGTTGGTCTCTTTATGTAGACTATAGCTGTAGAACTTGACTGCTACCCGTTCTTGTGGATATTGAATGGTATCTTACCTCCTTGCCCTGTCTGGTAATATTTCTGTAATGAAAATACAGTAAATGGGGTGGTTGGTATGTTTCGTGACATTTAAGGTTTGGACTATATGACTGCTAGAGTTAGGTTTGTGTATACTTGAATTATGGTTGTGTAATATGGTCGAATGTTCCTAAATTTTAGTTGACGTCAGGATCACTTATGGTTTCTGAGGCACGTAAAGCCATGTTAAGGTGAAACTGATCAGAGAAGTTGAGTTGTGTTATGAGTACTGCCAGATATATGATAGAGAGAGTGGCATGGTGGTTTGATAATGTATGTCTGTAAATGAATTATAATTTACTATTACAAATTAAAATATAGTGCTGTTGTGAAATTTAATGTAGAAAAATGGGAACATTGATAATTAACTTCCTACGGTATGTTAAGAGCTTAACATGGTGTGGGGTGTGTTACTTCGTGTTAAATTAAGTCATGCCCTGATGGTTTGTCTCAGGTTATGGTAGGCTGGAAATGGTTAATTCAATTCGAGTCCTGTGACTTGAAAGTTTATATAAAATAATCGGAAGCAAAGAATACCTTAGTCATAGTATAAAAATAATATAAATCCTGCTACACAAGGTATGAAAACTATAAGTCATTGTAAAAGTCTAATGAGTGTGGAAATATGGTGGCCCTCAAGGAGGTCGGAGCACACAGAATTTGTGGATGGATGGTGTGAGGTATGCAGAGAGGATGGAACTATGTGTGGAGGATATGAAGATGTGAGGAGGAGCATGAGGTGATATGTGAGGAGATATGTGAGGAGATATGCGAGGAGTTTGAGGAGATATGTGTGGAGCCATGCTCAACATAAGTAAATGTGGGCTGAGATGTGTGAGGAGACAGTATAGTTGTGTGAGGAGCAGATTGCGGAACATGCGGAGTGTGCTGAGAATGCACAGTTGTGTGAGTCATACATAAGTTCTGGTCTCGATCTACGGAAGATGGGAGACTTCCAGAATATGTTTACTGGAATGATGTTAACGAAATTGTAGACAGACATATACTAGTTGCCTCTCAGCAGACTAGAAATAACTCACATACAAATGAAATATCTAGCATCATCGAAAAATTATGTATAGATGGTTACATTGTATGGGTCGGCTAAACATTGCTGGGGAGCTTCACAAGCCTATAGGATGAAACTGGTCTCGAAGTATAGTCTGGATGTTTGCTTTGAAGGACTTGTATCAAGCAGACTCGGTTGAAATGATTTCTTATGCTCGCAAATATAAAGTTTACAAGTACCTTCTGGCAGCTCTTAACTGCTTCAGTAAATATGTGTGGGCAGTGCCTGTAAAAACTAAGAGTGGTGGGGATATAACAAATACGATTAACATTGTTTTGCAAGATAGAGGTCCGAGCAAGAATTTACATACTGACCTCTGCAAAGAATTCTACAATTTTAATTTCCGAGCCTTGATATCAAAACATAAAATACCTAGTGATCTTAGGGCTAGTATCTTGGAACCTTTTAATCGCACTTTGAAGAATGAAATATGGAAAATTTTTCAGTACAAGGAAGCTGCAAGTGGATGGATATATTACCCAAGTTTGTGTCAATATATAATCATAAAGTACATAGGACCACGAACATGAAGCCTGCGGATTTCAAGGACAACTCTTTACTGCACACTGTTTATATAAATGAGAAGAAACTGGACCTGCACAAACCTAAAGCATATGTTGGAGACTATGTAAGGATATCGCGAGTGAAGGGAACATTTACAAAAGGCTACACACCAAACTGGAGCACTGAAATATTTAAAGTTGTCAAGATTCTACACTACGAACCAAGGACGTACTACCTTGAAGATGTGGTAGGCAAGGGTATTCGAGGAGGCTTCTACGGCGAAGAAATTCAAGTTACCAAGTATCCAAACACGTATTTGGTTGAGAAGGTATTGGAAAAGAAAGGAAATAGGGTTCTTGTGCGATGGCTGGGGTCCGATGCAAGCCACGACAGTTGGATTCGTCAGTCATACATTATGTATAAATATAGTGAGTTATGTATGAAGGAATATAATTGTTTAAAACTAAATTTCTGTGTTATTATTTAAAAGCAAATGTTCTTTTACTGATAATGGTATAAAACTGCTACTAGGGTGCCTGGAAGGCTGTCTGTGATGACTGCACACATGTACTCTGAGCGTGTTGGAACTCGAGGCCGTGAGCTGGTCGGTGTAGTTTCGTCATCTCTCCCTCGCGAGGCGCTGGACTGTCCCGTGTGCGGCCGCAGACCTGGTTGAGTCATGCTCCGCGCGTAGAGACCTGTCTGACGTGCGAAGAGAGGATGCGTGCAGGGAGGCTAGCGGGTGTTTACACCTCTACCAGTTCATATTGTCTAGTCGAGTGAGCAGGAAGTGTTCCGTGCCTTGTTAGAGGAAGACGCCGAAGCATTTGATGATATAATTCAACTTATAAGGAGGCATATACTCCAGCACCACCACTCATTCTTATTGGGTGCGACCGAAGCAGGTCATCACTTCGTAGATCGGCTACACTAGTGCATCCATCTCTACCATTGCTGTGGAGCGATGAAGAGGACAACACTACAGGGCTACCGTGATGGGTGTCTGCAAGGTCGAGGTTATACCCCTTGAGAATGAAGGCAGTGAGTACGCTCTATGTTCAACAATGGGCTCATCCACCGTGTGAACCAAGGACCTGGACGAAGTGTACAATGATAACGAGCAGGAAGAGGAGGCGGAAGGTGCGGATGCTAGAGAGAAAGTGTGGCAAGAGCCCTGTGTGCTGCGGGCCCAGGTTTGGGGCCAGCATGAGGGAATCCTGGAGCTGCAGCACCAGCTACAGGCTCAGCACGTCATGGTGGAGATCCTCCACACCGCCACCACTCGCTTCCAGGAGTAAACTCTTCTCCTCCAGACATAGGTGGGACGAGGACCTGCCTACTCGTCTCAAGAATAGTGTACTGTGTATATAGTGTAAATATTGTGTATATAGTTATTTATTGTGTTGTGTATATAGTGTTTTTAGTTTTTAAATAAATTAGATTTTTAAAACTTACAGTGCGTGTCTTGAGAGACATTAATTCATAAGCCTGTCATAAGTTTTTATTAAAGAGCATCAGATGCACCAGTCCTTGTACACTCAATCAGTATTTACATGCTACACTATTACATTACTATAAAAGGTTTTAAAATATGCAATAATTGAGAATGAATATAATGATGTCGGTGATACAGCAACGAAGTATTATACTGCCTAGAGGTAAACATAAAAAATAATAGTGATGATAGGGGCGAGAGTCCTGTCTATGGTACATTCCATGTCGTCCTTAAACTCATATGTCGCCTGGTGGAATCGGATCAAGTGAGTAAATAGGAAACAAAGACGGCTGCCGACTACGACACCCCCTACCAAGGTGCTGTTCAATGGGAAGCAGGAAGAGGTCGGTGGGTGGGGAGTTAAGGGAAGGGAGGAGGAGGAATGGGGACATGATGGTTGTAGCTGGGGAACTGATGAATGAGAGAGCTGGAGGAAAGTATGAGTGGAATGAGAGAGCAGGAGAAATGAGAGATGATGCTTGTAGCTGGGGAGCTGATGAATGAGAGAGCAGGAGAAATGAGAAATGATGCTTGTAGCTGGGGAGCTGATGAATAAGAGAGCAGGACAAAAGTATATGTGGATTGAGAGAGCAGGAGGAATAGGAGATGAGGGTTATAGCTGGGGAGCTGATGAATGAGAGAGCAGGACGAAAGTATAAGTGGATTGAGAGAGCAGGAAAAATTACGAGTGGATTGAGGGACAGGAGGAAAGTACGAGTGGAATGAGAGAGCAGGAGGAATGAGAGATGAGGCTTATAGCTAAAGGGGGGCTGATGAGTGAAAGAGAAGGAAAAATGTATGAGTGGAATGAGAGAGCAGAAGGAAATGAAAATTAAATATGGCGGGCTCCAGGCTATGTAAACAAATGAGTGTTGAAAATTGGTGGGAATTTGAAAAATTAAATATGGCAGGCTCCAGGACACGTAAACAAATGACTGATGAAATTGGTGGGAAAAGTATTCCAATATGGCGGGTATAAATCATTCCAAGATGGAGGTTTTCGTTTTTTTTTTAATTTTTTGAAAATTTTGGAAAATTTTGGAAGATTTCGAAAATAATGTAATCCAAGACGGCGGCGATGACATAATCCAAGATGGTGGTGATGATGTAATCAAAGATGGCAGCGAGAAACAAGATGGCGGCCGGAAACAAGATGGCGGCCGGAAAAAATATGGCGGCCGGGTGACATCATCCAAGATTGCGGACGCGGCACCAAACCCTCAACCCTGTTGTCCTCGGACCGACATAACCTATCTACTAACGCACCTTAAGATGAATGGCAGTTATTTCTTATTTCTACATGGCGGAAAAGAAACAAAGGAAAATCACTCTCAGAGGGTGGAAGAATGGAAAGTAGGTCTAAGTAGACAATTTTTATAATTGAAAAGCTTGGTTTGTATAAAATTATATCGAACTGGAATCGCATGACTAGCGCGGGAAGGGGGAAGAGTCAGCCTACAGGAGTTAGCCTCACTCAATAAAAGAAATATTAATATTGTATTTAGCATAATTAATTCTAGCAGTACACCTGGTGAAACAACAGAAAATGATTGTCAGTTCTAAATTAACAATAGTAATTTTTATGTGGAAATAAAACCGGCAATGGTGGACAACTTCGGTCTTCAAAAGACAGGGCTGTTCTAGAGATGCCTCTCTCTCATTAGCCAAACAACCAAGGAATGGGAAAGTAGTGCCGGAGTTTGTGTGTGAGAGAGAACGCGGAAGAGAGAAGTCGGTCGGCAGGGATGCTGGGTAGAGAGACCAAGTGCCACGTGTAAAAGTTATTCTTCGATATATCAACGGGATTTAGGATTTTTAAGTGTTAACAAGTCAGGGCTGTTGACCGCTGACGACGATGGCTTAGTAAAGGGGCCGCGGTGGTCGAGAGGTCAGACCTCTCGCCTCCCACCAAGACGATCCGGGTTCGGTCGGTCGGTCCCCGGATTTTCGCATGTGGGAATCGTGCTGGACGATGCCGCTGGTCGACGGTTTTCCTCGGGGATCTCCCGTTTCCCCCGCCCTTTCATTCCGGCGCTGCTCCATACTCACATCATGTCACCCCCCACCAGCGTTGAAAACCTGGATGTTGAACACTGACCAAAAATATCTCACTCACTCACTCACGACGGCTTAGTTACTTAATCCTTCCAGACGGTTAAAAGAATGAGGAATATTTAAACACATCGGAGGACTAGCATCTAGACATAATTACAACAATGCAATAAAATTTTATTCGTTCGAGTTATTATGGTGAAAGTCCCGTTTAGAGGCGACAGTAGCAAGTCTGCCACGAGTACATGGAAGAGCAAGGGACTGAACTTTTTAACTACATCACTTTTCAATTCAATCGTCTCTAAAATTAGACCGTCGCATGCAGAAATCTTCAGGAAGCGCATCTAGTAAAACCAATTTAATGAGTGTGTGTGGAATACAGCTGCAGAATTATGTAATGAAACTACTTTTTTTGTGTACTTACGTATTCTTAAATTTTATAAGAAACCATTTTTATGTGTTAAGCAGTTACTGGTGCTAATTATTAATGGAAAATTAGCAGGAATAATTTTTCCCCCTTTCTTACAACCTAATACAGTTTACTGTATTATTCATTGTACCTAGTAGTAATGACATGTATCTTGTTGGTGAACGTGATTATCTCACTGTGCTTGTAATTAAACTATATATTACGAGATTGTGCTGACTGGTTACATGGAAGAGTATGTGATGTCAGCAAGCGTTAAACCCACAATTTCCAAAGACGGAAAAAAAAAATTACTCGTTACTGACGTATATGTGAAATAGTTGGCTAAATTGTAAGGTTACACAAACAGGCTACGATTTTAAAATAATTTTGGATAAAACATGATCAGGACATACTGCTAGTACAGTTGATAAGTATAATGTTGTGCCTTATTATAATTACAGGCTTCCTTCTTTTATAACAAATCTAGCGACCCTGGTAGCACTATTTATCTATAGCCAAGTATTGAAGTCTATGTATTGACATGCCGCACACTTCCAAGTCTCTATCCTACTTAATTATTTTATTAATTAATTATTATTATTAATTTTCAGCAAAAAACATGACACAAAATTGGCAAAAAAATTCAGTTGATCTGAACGCTATCAAACTTCACAGGATCACCCGCTGGGCTAATATGAAGATTGCCTTAAAATTTCATGAAAATCGCTCCAGCCGTTTTGGAGTCCGTAGGTAAGATAAATACACACAAAGATTTTTATATATAAGAGGATTAATTAGTAAAGTAAATAGTGACATTATTTTCTAAAATTTCATGAAAATAGCTCCAGCCGTTTTTTAGTCCGTAGGTAAAATAAATACACACATAGATTTTTATATATAAGAGGATCAATTAGAAAAGTAAATAGTGACATTGTTTTATTAAAGACGAATGACGTGTTATTGTATATTTTTTATTTAGGTGCTGATATACAAATATTAATACTAGTATAATTTTTTCGCACCACTTATCTTTGTTTTGTTCCTTGTACATGTTCGTCAGAAAAATGAAATTTGACGACTAAAAGGGAGGAAAGGGTCAAAATGTGATTTCATGTCGAACTCCTAAGATGCCAGAAAATTGTGGGAAATATAAAAGAATTAAAAGACTGATTGACTGTGCTATATACTCCTCCGAGCAGTTGCATTCTGAATTCCCCCTCATTTTTTCACATCTTCAGACAAACCGGTCCCTGATACGACAGTTATACGCTGGGCTCCAAGTGTGGTTCAGTTGTATAAAAGCAAGCCAGGCCTTGTACATAATACGATTCTACCGTTATAGCTAGTCGAAGAGAAACACTCTCTGACTCACTCATAAACGTGCCACATGCCTGGAGGCATTCTTATCTGCCGGGTATCGTCTTTCTCTTCTCAGCTCACCGATAAACAGCGGCTGGAACACCACCCTGTTTGCTTCTTGTTACAAGTTCAATCAGTCCACGCCTACAGCCGAACGTAGCGCTATCCTACGACGAGTATATGAACCACCACAAAACCCCGCGCGCAAGGAAACAATACCTACTGTACGCTCTTAAGCCTGAACGGCCGAAGAACCGTGTGACATTGTCCACGAGGACGGCAGGCGTCCGGAATGAATGGCGGTCATTCGAGTGTTGAAAGCCCATCACAATGTATCTGGAGACAACTTGTAACTTGATAGCAGTGTATTATTTACGTAAAAAGCAGCAACGACGACGTAGAAAGTACTGGATACATCCTCTGATGCAAGATCGATATAAGTTTGGTGTATTTCAGACGTTGTGTGATAAACTAATAGAGGACGAAGTAAAGCATGTGAATTATTACAGAATGTCAAAATAAACATTTGATAAATTATTGGAACTTCTCTATGACCATTTGAAACTTGAATATACGTACATACGGAACTGCATTTCGCCACCTGAAATGCTAGCTGTGGGGCTCAGGTAAGTCTTATTACAGCCTATTTTGTGTAAGGTGAAACTTATTTGACAGGTCAAGAATGTGGTATTTAACATTGACAGTTGAACACAAATATTTACAGAATTCTCAACTTGGCACGTGTATTGTTTACTTGCATATAAACAAAGCGTACCATATTATTGTGAGACTACAGAAACACGCAGATATTGTCACAGAGAGTGAACATGTCGTAGACCTGTCATAGAAGTCTCACCTTAATTGAACTGGAAAATATAGTGCGAATGAATATGAGAAATTGTAAACTTCTATTTTGTGTGTAACGAAGTACTGAAATTACGTGAGCATACAAAGTGAACGTACACTGTCTCATTTGTCACCAAGGAAAGAATTAATAAATTAGCGCACGTAACTTGCTCGAGTGTCCAAATAACGCACGTTACAGTACATGTCCATAAATGTAATGGAAAAAGTAGAACAATAATTTATAACAAGCTGTAACAATGCATAATTTATGTAGTAGTATCTAAATCGAAGATGTCTGAAACTTCTGACACAGTGGATGTAGGGCTAGTGTATGATGGACAACACATCATATCTTGTGAAGGTGCGACAGGAGAAGTAACTGGATGACGAATCTGCTGACGTACCCATGGTTTCTTATGCACGGTCGTAGCACTAGTAGTGGTTGATGCATGTGGTGTGGGATATGTTTATGGACCTCCGACAGATTGCTATTCATGTAATACATTATACCCAGCATATTGATGAAAGGAGTGTTGAGTGGGCTGAAGTGGCAGCGCCGTGTTGCTTCGCTTCGACCTAATATCCCTAATCAATTTAATAACGTCGAATTAAAAATCGACGATGTCGTCCTCAAGGAATGTGCTAACTGTTGGTGCAACACTCTTTGAAAATTACATAATTCTGCTTGGTATATTTCTCCCCGCGTCTGTTTGAGTCAACAGTTTCACCAGCAGTTTCGTGAGGAATATTTGACGAAGCACTTCGATATTCCGCTATTTACGTAAGAAACTTTAGTTCATCATAAAACATGTACTTTATGTGCTGCTGCACTACCCTTCTGCTCATCAATAACTTTTTTGTGGCACTTCATCCAGTTGTTCCGAATGTTCGCCCAATTTTTCACCACTGTTTTCCCTGCAAAGAACAAAATGGTAATGTTATCTTTTCTGTTCCTGTTTGTTTCAGGTACCTGACAACAGGAACAACCTTCGCAGACCTCCATTACATTTTCAGACTCAGTATAAAAACAGTAAGTAGGATAGTACGCGCAGTATGCAAGCAGATATGGCTGATAATACATGGGACATACATGTCAGTCCCAACTACCAGTAAATGGATGGATATAGCACAACAGTTCGAAGTGAAAGTTAAAATTCCGAATTGCGTCGGGGCTGTGGATGGCAAGCACATAAGAATCATTAAGCCACATGACAGTGGATAAATGTTCTATAACTACGAAGGTTATTATTCGATAGTTCTAATGGCAGTAGTTGACACAAATTATGATTTCATTTGTGTGGATGTCGGAGTTTTCGGAAAGGACTGCGACTCAAGTGTGTTTAAAGACACATATTTGAGGAGAAAAGTGCAGGACAAAACACTGAAAATACCAACAAAATCACTACCATATACAGAAGAGGAACTTCCGTGTGTTTTCGTAGGTGACCCTCTCTTCCCTTCAAGAACATAACAGGATGAACTTTGTATTACTGTACAGCATTGCAAGTCTTGGTCACTCGAGACGATAATACACACTTTTATTTGAGACACATCGGACGTAAACAAATATCACCCTACCTTCCCCGGGATCTGAACCTAGAACCTCTCGCAGCGCAAGCCGGCTTACAACCGACTGCACTTTGGAGGTATTGACATTCTATTATTGCAACGAAAATTGCCGGAAAATTTTTAATTTTTGTCTGGAACATTAATTACGCACCACCATTTATATTTACATGAAGGCCTTACAACATACTTACCATTTTATTTCTTTCCGCATGCGTCATTTTATCGAAATCTTCTTTAAGGTGTCTGCACACTTATTGCCATGCTTCCAACGTCAACCGCCTATCTTTATATTCTTCTGTAGTCTTGTCCCACAAAACTGGCCGTTCTTGAACCAGCTCAAACACAATATCAGACTCTATAACGACTTCTGCACTCATTTACACAATAAACAGTGCCCTGAACTCGGTAGTGCTATCCGCCAACTGAGACGCTGACGGCCAGTTTGCCGGATCGTGGACAAACACCCCCCCCCCCCCTTTTTGTATGAACGTGTACATGGTGCGCCGCCCGGCTGCCGGCTCTACAGTAGGACTCCGGGGCTGCACACGGTCTCCAGAACGGTGGAAAAGACGTGCCGGCTCGTGGACAAGCTCTTGTACGGTGTAATGGGACATTACCAACCCGGCACTTCCGCCGGAACGGCGGGCGGCGCATATTCTTGTCGTGGACAACACACAAATCTACTATGCTGCCCTACTAAGGGAGAAAGCCTTAACTCCGAGAGATCAAATTTTATAGGAGAGCAAGAAGTTTGTTGTTCCTTAACACACTCTCATTTTTGTAAATAATTTCAATTGTTTGCTTTTATTATAACATTTAAATATTTGAAATTTATTTGGTATTGCTTTTTGACATATTTCTTCAAATCAATAACTTAAGGTTTTTTTTCTCAGTATTAGTCTAAATTTTGGTTTTGAGGAATATTTTAAGAATTTTTTACACAGGCAACAACTGGTTATAAGCCGTTTATCCTTAGTGAAAATTTGCGTGATGGTACCAACTATTTTAATATTATTATTATTTTTTTAAATTTGGAGTTAAGGCTTTCTTCCTTAGCAAGGCAGTATGTACGTGAGTTTTATTACGTTTGCAAGTACTTTGCAAGACAAATAAAGTAGGTGTCTGAAAGTACTTGTATGTACGCTAAGGCTAATTTTATTAACAAAATAATTACTTACAAGTTAAATAAACTACGTCACAGTGTTTAGTTAATTTTAAGTTATTGCAATCATTTCACAAACGCTTATTAAAGTTTTTTGTCTCTCGTGGTCATGATAGCTCTTCAGACACATCATACGCGTGCCAAACCTTGTATGTGTTTGCGTGCATGCGCAAAATTATTTTCTAAGGACGTACAAGGCGAGATAAATCTTTAATCTAACAACAATGGGAACACTTACTTACTGTCATCTCCATTACAAGGTCAAAGTGCTGAAAAAGTCCCTTCTTTTGTGACGCGTATATGAACCACGTTCAAATTTTCATCAAGAGGATACATATTTATACTGAACTCCGGATTTTTTTTTTCTTTTCGATAAATCACTTATATGCAGAAAAAGCGTGGGGAATTGTATTTCCTCAGAGCTGAATATTTATTCTAAATCATTGTCCACTTTGAAACATGCTTTATCTAAGTTCTGACGATTGATAAATGCGTTATTGTTTTTTTCTTGTAGAAGGCTTATGTAGGAAGAAACGTAAATTGGTTCCAGCTTGTTTTATTCGCAACTGCATTCACTACATACGGCAGTCAGTATAAACCTACTTCCCTTGCGGTGAAAAATATTCTGTTGTTGCTGAATGTACGGTACATTTAGGAATAATAGAACATATCACTGTTGCTAATAAAATATCAGTGTGTAATATACTTGTGTTATTCATTTCTACATATACCTATGGTCACGTAACTTTCTATTGTTTAGGGGGGCAAAATCGAATAAGAGACTACGTCCCATATACACATCTGTACTAGTCTTAATGCCATGTATTTATAACATAGCACAAATAAAGCTATTTAAATGTCGCCTTAATGTCAAATACCATAAATATACACATTTTTCAAGATTTTGGTACATCAATGGTATTTCAAGATTCGCGTAACTGAGAAGTATCCTTTGAACAAATTTTGGATGGATAAACATATTAATATAGAGTAATTCATTCATTCATCTACAAATCACGAGATTCTTAGCCTGGCCATCTGTAAGTGTACATGTTGCCATAGCAATAGATTTTTAATCAGTATGAAGATATGCTCATTCATAATCATAAAAATAAAATCTAGCCAATCTGTTTCATTGTCAAGCTAAGGTATTTCAAGATTTCCAGAACTGAGACATCTTCAAGAACTTGGTTGTATACTATAGGCTACATATTAACAGATAATAATTCATCTTTAACGTTTGTGTAGGCCTAGAAATTTTGTGATTCTTACCCTGGTCTTAAATGTGTTAGGGTGACATAGCAAAATATTTTTGAAGTGGTCTTCAAAATAATTCACGGAAAGGGCTTTTTAACACGTAGTCTGTTTCTGCTGTTATGTATAAATAAATATATGAATGCATATTTATAATCATATATATTTAAAACTTTTTATTTCAAGCATGAATTTTTTTTAACCAATGGTTTTCTGCTTATAATTCCGTAGATACCTATCATTTTATTTTAGCTCAATACGTTTACGGTTTTTTCAACTATCAGGTGTACTGGACGTAGTGCAAAATTATGCTATGAAGACTAACAATAACAATTACTATGCTTCATTACACACACGTGTACAACGTCAGTTGCTTGTCAACTAAACTGAAACAAATCTTTACTTTGCTGATGATTACGTAGTATTTAGTATTATTCTTGTACTAGGTAAGGAGATTATACTAACTGAAAAAATTGAAAATATTTCAACACCCATTAAAATACGACTGTCTTACTAGCTACTAAGGTTAATTAATAAATGATACGTATAGATTTTTTCCACTTAGTATTTATACCATAAGAAGGAACGGAGGACACAGGCTATTTATCGTCTAGGGTTCAGTGACAATATTGGAATGCAGCCTTCCCACAGACATGTAAACACGCTGGTCGGTGACAGTATTCTTTCTGTCTCTAAGGTTCTACGTTAAGCTAAGCATTTAATACGCGTTTGTGTGAAAATTTAATTTTATTTAAGTGATAGTTATAATTATGTGTTCCTTACGTAAATGTTTCAAATTATCTTTGCACAGTTACAAGATACTAATTAATGAAATTTGTCAAACGATTAATATAGAACTTATGCATTTTTACATAATTTGAACCTTGTCGACTGTTATCTATGGATAAAAATATTATTTTTAATAGTCGTGTTAAATAAATCGACGGGACTGATTTTAATAGTACTGCTTTAAGCCGATTCGCTTTGTATTCAAATAGTTTGTTATGTAGGACGATTTGTTTGCAGCTGTATTATTAAGTAATTGATATAGTCATATACCGCGTTAATATTAATTGTACAATGAAGTTTTCTGATGATTTGATATTTATGTATCTGTAAATTTCAACTTCTTGTGTAAAAATAATCGTTACCAACACTTGGCGTAAAACGTCATAGGTAGTATCTGAACTTATTACATATCATAAAAAAAGTAATATCGTTAGGTTTATTGACAGTAAACAAACACCAGTGGCGTAGCCAGGATTTAAGTTTGGGGGGGGGGCAACTGTCACCCATCCCCCCTAATGAAGCGGGGGGTTCGGGGGTCCTCCCCCGGAAAAATTTGGATTTCAGGGTGCAAAATGAAACTATATGTTTTCCTTTGATTTTTTAAAAATTATTTCTTATGTCATCAGTAATTTTTAAGACTATCTTAAAGTGTCTCTTAAAGATTTATTAAAACGTGTTTTTATAACGATGAACGATACATTTTAACTGTTATGTATTATGCGTTGGTATCTCATATGTACGCAATCTCTTTATTAAAGTATTTTAATTTAACTTATTTGAGTAATGCAATATTTTTAGCCTGAATGATCAGAAGAAAAGCCTACGTTACTTGCCATCAGTTTAAGGAAGTTCTCGCCTAGCACATGAACTGTGATACATAACATGTCACACATGTTTTGTTTTACACAAAACTGCCAAAATTATTGCCAGTATCTTTACATATTAGAATAAATCACAGTCCAAATACGCGCCTATATTTTTAAAATATAGCACACATTTTAAACATATTTGTAACACCTTTCAAATGTATGTAACTGCTTTTTGAAAACTGATGTATCGAGAAGAATAACAACTGAACTTGTAAAACAGAAATATGCCAGCATTTGTTTGACTTTACGCCTTACCTTCCACCTTTAAAGATCACATAAATATGTTTTTCAGACATCTTACTGGCAGGTTGTTGGCTAGCCTGTCCCTATACACTGGAGGAACAAGCTTATCGCTGACGAGAGTAGTTGAACACAAGACTGCAGTGAAATCACTTCATGCCTCTTTAGTGTTATGTTCATGAAGACGATATTATTCTTTACGGATTCGCCTGTCACGCCTTCACAGTGTGAGTGTATAATAATGTTGTAGGCTATGACTTGACATATATACAAACAAAATATGTATCTTTATATTTAAAAAATGTCGAAATTTTCATTTTTAAATGCAACCTTTTTTATTACATACAACAATATTTTATTATTATTATTTTGTTTTTACATGTGCCTATGACATTGTTATACATTGTGAATTTTTTCGGTTTGGTATATGTCAGTTGGTTTTAGTGGCTTACATAAAACCGTAAAGTGCAAATTTTGACGTTTACGACTCATTACGCAAAAACTATCAGATATAAACAAATTTCCTAAGAGGAAGATTTAATCACAATTTATGTCTTTAATAAAAAAATATCTGGTACAAATATGAAAATAAAAATAGATGTTGAAAACTGAGGTAAACGGCGCCCTTAATGTGTCTAGCGAACGACTGGAATATTCAAACGTCGATAAAATCGAAACTAATAATTATTTTGCCAAGCAGATATTTTATTAGCGAACGTCTATTTATATAGCATTGGAGAGTAGTATGCTTTGTTTTCTAGTAAAAAATTAAAATTGGTATTTAAAAAAATAGGGGGTAGAAACACAAAATCCATAATAATTAAAAATTTTAATTTTTATAGTTTTTAATATGACAATATCCACGACTCTATAAAAACCGACTTTCGGAAATACTCGCGTTTTGATTTCAAAATAATTATAACATCTTTAAACCTATCGCGCAGATACATTCGTATAATAAAAATTTGTGTAGGCTATTTTTGAAAGTCGGTTAGAGTCCTGGACACTGTCGTATTAAAAATTATAAAACTTTCAGTTTTCAATTTTTATGTATTTTGTGGTTTTTATCCCTAATTTTTCTAAACGCAAATTTTTATTTTTTATTCGAAAGCAAAGCATACTACCGTCCAGTGCTATATAAATATACTTTCGCAATTAAAATGTGTACACGGCAAAACAATTTCATTGAAATAAGTTTAGATTTTATTGACGATTGAATATTCCAGTCGTTTGCTCGACACCTCAACTTTCCATGCCCCTTAAATAGTAGAACTTCTAAAAAAGAATACCTATAAACAAATAATTTTTAGCATTTGCATATTTAGAAGATGTCCTTAAAATGTTATGTTTATAGGGCTAATCAGTTTGGATTGGGCATTTTTGAGTGGATGAGGACGTTCTCTTAGTTTATATGTTTTCGTTGGCATCATTGATGATTCGATGGTGTCACATGAATTTAAAATACAATGTTTGAAATTATTGAAAAAACTTGCGTATACGACTAGAAGTTGAAACTGTTTTACCGCTACCTAATTTAGCGGTCTTACTCACCCAATTCTAGTAACCGAGATTAGTGAGTTCTTTGAGTTAAATTTCACAACTCAGGCCTAATTACCAGACAAATTACATAATAAACTTTACAAGACCTCATCGGCTCTACTTATGAAAACTCATCAAGCTCAACAACTAAATAAAAACGCATGAAATAAATTGCTGGACCGGAAAAAACAAATATAGTTTTTAAACACTCTTACTAACTCCCAACAATCTATTCTTTCACAAAATGACCACAGAGCTAAAAAAAAGTAATATAAAGGAAGGCAAAGTTATCCCCGCAGTGTCAAAATTCCCCGATATACGGTAAAAATTAGCAATACAATATTAACTGCTAATACATCAATGAAGTAATTAATTTTAAACCTTACCGGTACTATTACACCAGCGTCGTCATCTTCCCTTCCATATTGCTTCGGCACTTTAATAAAATATGACAATATATTAGTTCCTCTTCTTTCATTCACACACATCAAAACTTTAGTGCAACGTAACTTCACAAAAAAATAAAATTACATTTTAAGCAGCGTAAAAATGACTCGAAAAAGCTGATGTAGCACAGACATTTACAGCGCTGCAGAAGTGATACATTCAGCCTACAGACTGAGACTAGTCAGGTTATGCGGATAACAAACTCGGCACACTTTCTGGTCCCTTGAAGCAGGCAGTGCTATTGTTTGAAGGGTGTGGTTCAAGGGGTAGATAGTGGCTGACCAGC
Organism: Medauroidea extradentata; assembly: GCA_003012365.1. Lineage (NCBI taxonomy): Eukaryota > Metazoa > Arthropoda > Insecta > Phasmatodea > Phasmatidae > Medauroidea > Medauroidea extradentata. Next base: position 2,239 of record PNEQ01044414.1, on the reverse strand, counting down.
CTGCAACCCTGCTGTGACAAGAGACAGCACTCAGAAGAAAAAAAAAGTAGATGGGAGAGAGAGAGGCTTTGACCCGGACGTCAATTCTTGCAGCTTAGTACAAAATACACCTAATTCCAGATTCCAATGGTCAGACACATTATTATTATTTTAAAAAAAAAAACCTACATCATGAACTGTATTTGTGAACATTTTAGTAATTAAATTACCGAAAACTTTCATAAATATATTTACGCAGCATTAGGCTTATATTTTCAAATATGAGTCTTTCGGTTTTGGGGGGGGGGGGGGCTGGCCCCCTTGGCCCTCCCCTCTGAATACGCCACTGACTGACACGATAACTATTACAAAATGACAAAGTGCAAATCAAAGAAATCAATATGCAATGTCTCTGTCCTATGTCGAATGATAAACGGTTTTAAATAAAGTTAATTTGGTCCAACTATTCTCAGGGAAAAAATGCGATAGGGCGTATTCGCACATACTATTTAGCACTAGCATATAAATTTCATATTTCAAAGTCGTGCTGGCAGTTAGAGAGTTAACTTTGTGAATTCATTTAATATTATATCATCTAGTACGATCCTATTCTACAGTTTTACTGTCATGAAAATTACCCCTTTACAATGTCATTTTAACAATTAGATAGTTAAATATGTTAACATATTTTTTCAAAATGAACGTACGTATACACATTCGCTGGTATCGTCCATCGTCACGTAAAAATTATGAATTTCAAAGTATAATGTCAACGGGTACGATAACTTTTATTTAAATATATTATAATTTGTATCCTTTCACATTACTATATTCTGGGCAGGAAAAGTCATACATTATGTATTTTTTGCAGTCGTAAATCTAATGGATCGAAAATTCGATACCTACCGATAGATTGAAACTACCTGACGATGAAGCATTTATTATTATTATTAAGTACATTCAAAGTTAAAATACGACTAGAAGGACGAGTTCACATATACTTAACAATCGACAGCCAGGAGCGTGTCATTTGACCGCGCAAAGTGGGGAAACACAGATCACTGACGACACTAGCGTGACCTAGTTGACAATGCGTAAAAAACCAAAGATGACCGACTACGGCGCTATCTATTCTACAATGACAGAATCAAAGTTCTGTGCTGGTTGCCTAGTAACATTTGTAAACATATAAAATACCTTTATAACTACGACGGAGAAACGATTAAGATATAGCGATGTCACATGACGTCATCAATCGAGAACTATGCTTACGAGCTGACGTAGTGCGTATCCAATGACTTATTCTGGGGTCTAAATAAGTGTCTGCATTTTAAATTTCATAGAGATATGTCAAACAGTTTAGGAATAATCTTGAACTATGCTTTAAAACTGACAGAGCATGTATTTAGTCATTCGAACTTATTCTGGGACTTAATAAGTGTCTGAGTTTTAAATTTCATAGACATATGAATAATAGTTCGGAAACAATCAGAAACTATGCTTGGACCTGAAGCCACTCCCATCCTCTTCGCTGATGATACAAGTATTTTAATTAAAGTGAAGACACGGAGTCAATTACAGGAATTAAAAGTCTATTTATATAAAACTTAACGATTGGTTTGTAGCAAATAAATTAACTTTAAATTATGATAAAACAAATTTTGTAGAATTTTCTTTAGGTAACAACATCAATTTGATTAATAATGCTTCAACAGATGATAGCAACCATGGGAATCTTGACAAAGTAAAAACAACAAAATTTCTTGGTTTATATATTGATAGTAAACTGAACTGGAAAACTCACATTTATAACATATCCAAAAAACTGAGTTCAGCAATCTTTACTTTAAGGTATTTGTCAGCTATAGTATCCCATATTATTTTAAAGAAGGTGTATTTTGCATACTTTCATTCTTTGATGACCTATGGACTCATGTATGGGGGGAACTCTGTAGACAGTCACATCATTTTCTTACTTCAAAAGAAAGCAATAAAAATCATGTGCAGCAAAAATAAGTATGAATCTTGTAGACCTCTGTTTAAGAATTTGAAAATCCTCCATTTAATTTCACAGTATATATTTGATGTTTTAGTCTATGTTACAAATCACTCTGACAAATTTGTTTTAAATACGGAAATTCATGAACATAATACTAGATCAAAGAATAACATTCATGCACTTACTTCATCACTTTCTGTTTTTCAAAAAGGGGTACAATTTACAGCTGCAAAATTATATAATAACTTGCCCAATGAACTT